>OW052185.1:89206031-89415215 GCA_932526625.1 Rhingia campestris
ATTGTAATCTATTAAGCGGTTTACGAGTTATAAGAATTTGAAAAAAAAAATTCAGGATTTCTATGGAAAGGTGTTTGAAAAAATTTATGTACCAATTTGGTCACTTTTTTACGAATATTTTTTTATGTTCGAAGTTTATAGAAATTTTTTTTATACCATTTTAAAGAGTATATACACTTTGTAACCAAATTTCATTCAATTCGTGATAGTACTTTTTGCGTTATGACGTTCCGAATGAAGAATTGATTTTAGACCCCCTGCACCACCCCCCGCTGAAAAATCCACCATGTCATTTTCAAGAGGAGTTTCTAATCTATCAATTTGCCAAATTTCATTGTAATCTATTAAGCGGTTTACGAGTTATAAGAATTTGAAAAAAAAAAAATTCAGGATTTCTATGGAAAGGTGTTTGAAAAAATGTATGTACCAATTTGGTCACTTTTTTACGAATATTTTTTTATGTTCGAAGTTTATAGAAATTTTTTTTATACCATTTTAAAGAGTAACGCCTAATACACTTTGTAACCAAATTTCATTCAATTCGTGATAGTACTTTTTGCGTTATGACGTTCCGAATGAAGAATTGATTTTAGACCCCCTGCACCACCCCCCGCTGAAAAATCCACCATGTCATTTTCAAGAGGAGTTTCTAATCTATCAATTTGCCAAATTTCATTGTAATCTATTAAGCGGTTTACGAGTTATAAGAATTTGAAAAAAAAAAAAATTCAGGATTTCTATGGAAAGGTGTTTGAAAAAATGTATGTACCAATTTGGTCACTTTTTTACGAATATTTTTTTATGTTCGAAGTTTATAGAAATTTTTTTTATACCATTTTAAAGAGTAACGCCTAATACACTTTGTAACCAATTTTCATTCAATTCGTGATAGTACTTTTTGCGTTATGACGTTCCGAATGAAGAATTGATTTTAGACCCCCTGCACCACCCCCCGCTGAAAAATCCACCATGTCATTTTCAAGAGGAGTTTCTAATCTATCAATTTGCCAAATTTCATTGTAATCTATTAAGCGGTTTACGAGTTATAAGAATTTGAAAAAAAAAATTCAGGATTTCTATGGAAAGGTGTTTGAAAAAAATTTATGTACCAATTTGGTCACTTTTTTACGAATATTTTTTTATGTTCGAAGTTTATAGAAATTTTTTTTATACCATTTTAAAGAGTAACGCCTAATACACTTTGTAACCAAATTTCATTCAATTCGTGATAGTACTTTTTGCGTTATGACGTTCCGAATGAAGAATTGATTTTAGACCCCCTGCACCACCCCCCGCTGAAAAATCCACCATGTCATTTTCAAGAGGAGTTTCTAATCTATCAATTTGCCAAATTTCATTGTAATCTATTAAGCGGTTTACGAGTTATAAGAATTTGAAAAAAAAAAATTCAGGATTTCTATGGAAAGGTGTTTGAAAAAATTTATGTACCAATTTGGTCACTTTTTTACGAATATTTTTTTATGTTCGAAGTTTATAGAAATTTTTTTATACCATTTTAAAGAGTAACGCCTAATACACTTTGTAACCAAATTTCATTCAATTCGTGATAGTACTTTTTGCGTTATGACGTTCCGAATGAAGAATTGATTTTAGACCCCCTGCACCACCCCCCGCTGAAAAATCCACCATGTCATTTTCAAGAGGAGTTTCTAATCTATCAATTTGCCAAATTTCATTGTAATCTATTAAGCGGTTTACGAGTTATAAGAATTTGAAAAAAAAAAATTCAGGATTTCTATGGAAAGGTGTTTGAAAAAATTTATGTACCAATTTGGTCACTTTTTTACGAATATTTTTTTATGTTCGAAGTTTATAGAAATTTTTTTTATACCATTTTAAAGAGTAACGCCTAATACACTTTGTAACCAAATTTCATTCAATTCGTGATAGTACTTTTTGCGTTATGACGTTCCGAATGAAGAATTGATTTTAGACCCCCTGCACCATCCCCCGCTGAAAAATCCACCATGTCATTTTCAAGAGGAGTTTCTAATCTATCAATTTGCCAAATTTCATTGTAATCTATTAAGCGGTTTACGAGTTATAAGAATTTGAAAAAAAAAATCAGGATTTCTATGGAAAGGTGTTTGAAAAAATTTATGTACCAATTTGGTCACTTTTTTACGAATATTTTTTTATGTTCGAAGTTTATAGAAATTTTTTTTATACCATTTTAAAGAGTAACGCCTAATACACTTTGTAACCAAATTTCATTCAATTCGTGATAGTACTTTTTGCGTTATGACGTTCCGAATGAAGAATTGATTTTAGACCCCCTGCACCACCCCCCGCTGAAAAATCCACCATGTCATTTTCAAGAGGAGTTTCTAATCTATCAATTTGCCAAATTTCATTGTAATCTATTAAGCGGTTTACGAGTTATAAGAATTTGAAAAAAAAAAATTCAGGATTTCTATGGAAAGGTGTTTGAAAAAATTTATGTACCAATTTGGTCACTTTTTTACGAATATTTTTTTATGTTCGAAGTTTATAGAAATTTTTTTTATACCATTTTAAAGAGTAACGCCTAATACACTTTGTAACCAAATTTCATTCAATTCGTGATAGTACTTTTTGCGTTATGACGTTCCGAATGAAGAATTGATTTTAGACCCCCTGCACCACCCCCCGCTGAAAAATCCACCATGTCATTTTCAAGAGGAGTTTCTAATCTATCAATTTGCCAAATTTCATTGTAATCTATTAAGCGGTTTACGAGTTATAAGAATTTGAAAAAAAAAAATTCAGGATTTCTATGGAAAGGTGTTTGAAAAAATGTATGTACCAATTTGGTCACTTTTTTACGAATATTTTTTTATGTTCGAAGTTTATAGAAATTTTTTTTATACCATTTTAAAGAGTAACGCCTAATACACTTTGTAACCAAATTTCATTCAATTCGTGATAGTACTTTTTGCGTTATGACGTTCCGAATGAAGAATTGATTTTAGACCCCCTGCACCACCCCCCGCTGAAAAATCCACCATGTCATTTTCAAGAGGAGTTTCTAATCTATCAATTTGCCAAATTTCATTGTAATCTATTAAGCGGTTTACGAGTTATAAGAATTTGAAAAAAAAAAAAAATTCAGGATTTCTATGGAAAGGTGTTTGAAAAAATGTATGTACCAATTTGGTCACTTTTTTACGAATATTTTTTTATGTTCGAAGTTTATAGAAATTTTTTTTATACCATTTTAAAGAGTAACGCCTAATACACTTTGTAACCAAATTTCATTCAATTCGTGATAGTACTTTTTGCGTTATGACGTTCCGAATGAAGAATTGATTTTAGACCCCCTGCACCACCCCCCGCTGAAAAATCCACCATGTCATTTTCAAGAGGAGTTTCTAATCTATCAATTTGCCAAATTTCATTGTAATCTATTAAGCGGTTTACGAGTTTTAAGAATTTGAAAAAAAAAATTCAGGATTTCTATGGAAAGGTGTTTGAAAAAATTTATGTACCAATTTGGTCACTTTTTTACGAATATTTTTTTATGTTCGAAGTTTATAGAAATTTTTTTTATACCATTTTAAAGAGTAACGCCTAATACACTTTGTAACCAAATTTCATTCAATTCGTGATAGTACTTTTTGCGTTATGACGTTCTGAATGAAGAATTGATTTTAGACCCCCTGCACCACCCCCCGCTGAAAAATCCACCATGTCATTTTCAAGAGGAGTTTCTAATCTATCAATTTGCCAAATTTCATTGTAATCTATTAAGCGGTTTACGAGTTATAAGAATTTGAAAAAAAAAAAAAATTCAGGATTTCTATGGAAAGGTGTTTGAAAAAATGTATGTACCAATTTGGTCACTTTTTTACGAATATTTTTTTATGTTCGAAGTTTATAGAAATTTTTTTTATACCATTTTAAAGAGTAACGCCTAATACACTTTGTAACCAAATTTCATTCAATTCGTGATAGTACTTTTTGCGTTATGACGTTCCGAATGAAGAATTGATTTTAGACCCCCTGCACCACCCCCCGCTGAAAAATCCACCATGTCATTTTCAAGAGGAGTTTCTAATCTATCAATTTGCCAAATTTCATTGTAATCTATTAAGCGGTTTACGAGTTTTAAGAATTTGAAAAAAAAAATTCAGGATTTCTATGGAAAGGTGTTTGAAAAAATTTATGTACCAATTTGGTCACTTTTTTACGAATATTTTTTTATGTTCGAAGTTTATAGAAATTTTTTTTATACCATTTTAAAGAGTAACGCCTAATACACTTTGTAACCAAATTTCATTCAATTCGTGATAGTACTTTTTGCGTTATGACGTTCCGAATGAAGAATTGATTTTAGACCCCCTGCACCACCCCCCGCTGAAAAATCCACCATGTCATTTTCAAGAGGAGTTTCTAATCTATCAATTTGCCAAATTTCATTGTAATCTATTAAGCGGTTTACGAGTTATAAGAATTTGAAAAAAAAAAAAATTCAGGATTTCTATGGAAAGGTATTTGAAAAAATTTATGTACCAATTTGGTCACTTTTTTACGAATATTTTTGTATGTTCGAAGTTTATAGAAATTTTTTTTATACCATTTTAAAGAGTAACGCCTAATACACTTTGTAACCAAATTTCATTCAATTCGTGATAGTACTTTTTGCGTTATGACGTTCCGAATGAAGAATTGATTTTAGACCCCCTGCACCACCCCCCGCTGAAAAATCCACCATGTCATTTTCAAGAGGAGTTTCTAATCTATCAATTTGCCAAATTTCATTGTAATCTATTAAGCGGTTTACGAGTTATAAGAATTTGAAAAAAAAAAATTCAGGATTTCTATGGAAAGGTGTTTGAAAAAATTTATGTACCAATTTGGTCACTTTTTTACGAATATTTTTTTATGTTCGAAGTTTATAGAAATTTTTTTTACACCATTTTAAAGAGTAACGCCTAATACACTTTGTAACCAAATTTCATTCAATTCGTGATAGTACTTTTTGCGTTATGACGTTCCGAATGAAGAATTGATTTTAGACCCCCTGCACCACCCCCCGCTGAAAAATCCACCATGTCATTTTCAAGAGGAGTTTCTAATCTATCAATTTGCCAAATTTCATTGTAATCTATTAAGCGGTTTACGAGTTATAAGAATTTGAAAAAAAAAAATTCAGGATTTCTATGGAAAGGTGTTTGAAAAAATTTTTGTACCAATTTGGTCACTTTTTTACGAATATTTTTTTATGTTCGAAGTTTATAGAAATTTTTTTTATACCATTTTAAAGAGTAACGCCTAATACACTTTGTAACCAAATTTCATTCAATTCGTGATAGTACTTTTTGCGTTATGACGTTCCGAATGAAGAATTGATTTTAGACCCCCTGCACCACCCCCCGCTGAAAAATCCACCATGTCATTTTCAAGAGGAGTTTCTAATCTATCAATTTGCCAAATTTCATTGTAATCTATTAAGCGGTTTACGAGTTATAAGAATTTGAAAAAAAAAATTCAGGATTTCTATGGAAAGGTGTTTGAAAAAATTTTTGTACCAATTTGGTCACTTTTTTACGAATATTTTTTTATGTTCGAAGTTTATAGAAATTTTTTTTATACCATTTTAAAGAGTAACGCCTAATACACTTTGTAACCAAATTTCATTCAATTCGTAATAGTACTTTTTGCGTTATGACGTTCCGAATGAAGAATTGATTTTAGACCCCCTGCACCACCCCCCGCTGAAAAATCCACCATGTCATTTTCAAGAGGAGTTTCTAATCTATCAATTTGCTAAATTTCATTGTAATCTATTAAGCGGTTTACGAGTTATAAGAATTTGAAAAAAAAAAATTCAGGATTTCTATGGAAAGGTGTTTGAAAAAATTTATGTACCAATTTGGTCACTTTTTTACGAATATTTTTTTATGTTCGAAGTTTATAGAAATTTTTTTTATACCATTTTAAAGAGTAACGCCTAATACACTTTGTAACCAAATTTCATTCAATTCGTGATAGTACTTTTTGCGTTATGACGTTCCGAATGAAGAATTGATTTTAGACCCCCTGCACCACCCCCCGCTGAAAAATCCACCATGTCATTTTCAAGAGGAGTTTCTAATCTATCAATTTGCCAAATTTCATTGTAATCTATTAAGCGGTTTACGAGTTATAAGAATTTGAAAAAAAAAAAATTCAGGATTTCTATGGAAAGGTGTTTGAAAAAATTTATGTACCAATTTGGTCACTTTTTTACGAATATTTTTTTATGTTCGAAGTTTATAGAAATTTTTTTTATACCATTTTAAAGAGTAACGCCTAATACACTTTGTAACCAAATTTCATTCAATTCGTGATAGTACTTTTTGCGTTATGACGTTCCGAATGAAGAATTGATTTTAGACCCCCTGCACCACCCCCCGCTGAAAAATCCACCATGTCATTTTCAAGAGGAGTTTCTAATCTATCAATTTGCCAAATTTCATTGTAATCTATTAAGCGGTTTACGAGTTATAAGAATTTGAAAAAAAAAAAATTCAGGATTTCTATGGAAAGGTGTTTGAAAAAATTTATGTACCAATTTGGTCACTTTTTTACGAATATTTTTGTATGTTCGAAGTTTATAGAAATTTTTTTTTATACCATTTTAAAGAGTAACGCCTAATACACTTTGTAACCAAATTTCATTCAATTCGTGATAGTACTTTTTGCGTTATGGCGTTCCGAATGAAGAATTGATTTTAGACCCCCCTGCACCACCCCCCGCTGAAAAATCCACCATGTCATTTTCAAGAGGAGTTTCTAATCTATCAATTTGCCAAATTTCATTGTAATCTATTAAGCGGTTTACGAGTTATAAGAATTTGAAAAAAAAAAAATTCAGGATTTCTATGGAAAGGTGTTTGAAAAAATTTTTGTACCAATTTGGTCACTTTTTTACGAATATTTTTTTATGTTCGAAGTTTATAGAAATTTTTTTTACACCATTTTAAAGAGTAACGCCTAATACACTTTGTAACCAAATTTCATTCAATTCGTGATAGTACTTTTTGCGTTATGACGTTCCGAATGAAGAATTGATTTTAGACCCCCTGCACCACCCCCCGCTGAAAAATCCACCATGTCATTTTCAAGAGGAGTTTCTAATCTATCAATTTGCCAAATTTCATTGTAATCTATTAAGCGGTTTACGAGTTATAAGAATTTGAAAAAAAAAAATTCAGGATTTCTATGGAAAGGTGTTTGAAAAAATTTTTGTACCAATTTGGTCACTTTTTTACGAATATTTTTTTATGTTCGAAGTTTATAGAAATTTTTTTTATACCATTTTAAAGAGTAACGCCTAATACACTTTGTAACCAAATTTCATTCAATTCGTGATAGTACTTTTTGCGTTATGACGTTCCGAATGAAGAATTGATTTTAGACCCCCTGCACCACCCCCCGCTGAAAAATCCACCATGTCATTTTCAAGAGGAGTTTCTAATCTATCAATTTGCCAAATTTCATTGTAATCTATTAAGCGGTTTACGAGTTATAAGAATTTGAAAAAAAAATTCAGGATTTCTATGGAAAGGTGTTTGAAAAAATTTTTGTACCAATTTGGTCACTTTTTTACGAATATTTTTTTATGTTCGAAGTTTATAGAAATTTTTTTTATACCATTTTAAAGAGTAACGCCTAATACACTTTGTAACCAAATTTCATTCAATTCGTAATAGTACTTTTTGCGTTATGACGTTCCGAATGAAGAATTGATTTTAGACCCCCTGCACCACCCCCCGCTGAAAAATCCACCATGTCATTTTCAAGAGGAGTTTCTAATCTATCAATTTGCTAAATTTCATTGTAATCTATTAAGCGGTTTACGAGTTATAAGAATTTGAAAAAAAAAAAATTCAGGATTTCTATGGAAAGGTGTTTGAAAAAATGTATGTACCAATTTGGTCACTTTTTTACGAATATTTTTTTATGTTCGAAGTTTATAGAAATTTTTTTTATACCATTTTAAAGAGTAACGCCTAATACACTTTGTAACCAAATTTCATTCAATTCGTGATAGTACTTTTTGCGTTATGACGTTCCGAATGAAGAATTGATTTTAGACCCCCTGCACCACCCCCCGCTGAAAAATCCACCATGTCATTTTCAAGAGGAGTTTCTAATCTATCAATTTGCCAAATTTCATTGTAATCTATTAAGCGGTTTACGAGTTATAAGAATTTGAAAAAAAAAAAAATTCAGGATTTCTATGGAAAGGTGTTTGAAAAAATTTATGTACCAATTTGGTCACTTTTTTACGAATATTTTTTTATGTTCGAAGTTTATAGAAATTTTTTTTATACCATTTTAAAGAGTAACGCCTAATACACTTTGTAACCAAATTTCATTCAATTCGTGATAGTACTTTTTGCGTTATGACGTTCCGAATGAAGAATTGATTTTAGACCCCCTGCACCACCCCCCGCTGAAAAATCCACCATGTCATTTTCAAGAGGAGTTTCTAATCTATCAATTTGCCAAATTTCATTGTAATCTATTAAGCGGTTTACGAGTTATAAGAATTTGAAAAAAAAAAAATTCAGGATTTCTATGGAAAGGTGTTTGAAAAAATTTATGTACCAATTTGGTCACTTTTTTACGAATATTTTTTTATGTTCGAAGTTTATAGAAATTTTTTTTATACCATTTTAAAGAGCAACGCCTAATACACTTTGTAACCAAATTTCATTCAATTCGTGATAGTACTTTTTGCGTTATGACGTTCCGAATGAAGAATTGATTTTGACCCCCTGCACCACCCCCCGCTGAAAAATCCACCATGTCATTTTCAAGAGGAGTTTCTAATCTATCAATTTGCCAAATTTCATTGTAATCTATTAAGCGGTTTACGAGTTATAAGAATTTGAAAAAAAAAAATTCAGGATTCCTATGGAAAGGTGTTTGAAAAAATTTATGTACCAATTTGGTCACTTTTTTACGAATATTTTTTTATGTTCGAAGTTTATAGAAATTTTTTTTATACCATTTTAAAGAGCAACGCCTAATACACTTTGTAACCAAATTTCATTCAATTCGTGATAGTACTTTTTGCGTTATGACGTTCCGAATGAAGAATTGATTTTAGACCCCCTGCACCACCCCCCGCTGAAAAATCCACCATGTCATTTTCAAGAGGAGTTTCTAATCTATCAATTTGCCAAATTTCATTGTAATCTATTAAGCGGTTTACGAGTTATAAGAATTTGAAAAAAAAAAATTCAGGATTTCTATGGAAAGGTGTTTGAAAAAATTTATGTACCAATTTGGTCACTTTTTTACGAATATTTTTTTATGTTCGAAGTTTATAGAAATTTTTTTTATACCATTTTAAAGAGTAACGCCTAATACACTTTGTAACCAAATTTCATTCAATTCGTGATAGTACTTTTTGCGTTATGACGTTCCGAATGAAGAATTGATTTTAGACCCCCTGCACCACCCCCCGCTGAAAAATCCACCATGTCATTTTCAAGAGGAGTTTCTAATCTATCAATTTGCCAAATTTCATTGTAATCTATTAAGCGGTTTACGAGTTATAAGAATTTGAAAAAAAAAAAAAATTCAGGATTTTTGAAAAAATTTTTGTACCAATTTGGTCACTTTTTTACGAATATTTTTTTATGTTCGAAGTTTATAGAAATTTTTTTTACACCATTTTAAAGAGTAACGCCTAATACACTTTGTAACCAAATTTCATTCAATTCGTGATAGTACTTTTTGCGTTATGACGTTCCGAATGAAGAATTGATTTTAGACCCCCTGCACCACCCCCCGCTGAAAAATCCACCATGTCATTTTCAAGAGGAGTTTCTAATCTATCAATTTGCCAAATTTCATTGTAATCTATTAAGCGGTTTACGAGTTATAAGAATTTGAAAAAAAAAAATTCAGGATTTCTATGGAAAGGTGTTTGAAAAAATTTTTGTACCAATTTGGTCACTTTTTTACGAATATTTTTTTATGTTCGAAGTTTATAGAAATTTTTTTTATACCATTTTAAAGAGTAACGCCTAATACACTTTGTAACCAAATTTCATTCAATTCGTGATAGTACTTTTTGCGTTATGACGTTCCGAATGAAGAATTGATTTTAGACCCCCTGCACCACCCCCCGCTGAAAAATCCACCATGTCATTTTCAAGAGGAGTTTCTAATCTATCAATTTGCCAAATTTCATTGTAATCTATTAAGCGGTTTACGAGTTATAAGAATTTGAAAAAAAAATTCAGGATTTCTATGGAAAGGTGTTTGAAAAAATTTTTGTACCAATTTGGTCACTTTTTTACGAATATTTTTTTATGTTCGAAGTTTATAGAAATTTTTTTTATACCATTTTAAAGAGTAACGCCTAATACACTTTGTAACCAAATTTCATTCAATTCGTAATAGTACTTTTTGCGTTATGACGTTCCGAATGAAGAATTGATTTTAGACCCCCTGCACCACCCCCCGCTGAAAAATCCACCATGTCATTTTCAAGAGGAGTTTCTAATCTATCAATTTGCTAAATTTCATTGTAATCTATTAAGCGGTTTACGAGTTATAAGAATTTGAAAAAAAAAAAATTCAGGATTTCTATGGAAAGGTGTTTGAAAAAATGTATGTACCAATTTGGTCACTTTTTTACGAATATTTTTTTATGTTCGAAGTTTATAGAAATTTTTTTTATACCATTTTAAAGAGTAACGCCTAATACACTTTGTAACCAAATTTCATTCAATTCGTGATAGTACTTTTTGCGTTATGACGTTCCGAATGAAGAATTGATTTTAGACCCCCTGCACCACCCCCCGCTGAAAAATCCACCATGTCATTTTCAAGAGGAGTTTCTAATCTATCAATTTGCCAAATTTCATTGTAATCTATTAAGCGGTTTACGAGTTATAAGAATTTGAAAAAAAAAAAAATTCAGGATTTCTATGGAAAGGTGTTTGAAAAAATTTATGTACCAATTTGGTCACTTTTTTACGAATATTTTTTTATGTTCGAAGTTTATAGAAATTTTTTTTATACCATTTTAAAGAGTAACGCCTAATACACTTTGTAACCAAATTTCATTCAATTCGTGATAGTACTTTTTGCGTTATGACGTTCCGAATGAAGAATTGATTTTAGACCCCCTGCACCACCCCCCGCTGAAAAATCCACCATGTCATTTTCAAGAGGAGTTTCTAATCTATCAATTTGCCAAATTTCATTGTAATCTATTAAGCGGTTTACGAGTTATAAGAATTTGAAAAAAAAAAAATTCAGGATTTCTATGGAAAGGTGTTTGAAAAAATTTATGTACCAATTTGGTCACTTTTTTACGAATATTTTTTTATGTTCGAAGTTTATAGAAATTTTTTTTATACCATTTTAAAGAGCAACGCCTAATACACTTTGTAACCAAATTTCATTCAATTCGTGATAGTACTTTTTGCGTTATGACGTTCCGAATGAAGAATTGATTTTGACCCCCTGCACCACCCCCCGCTGAAAAATCCACCATGTCATTTTCAAGAGGAGTTTCTAATCTATCAATTTGCCAAATTTCATTGTAATCTATTAAGCGGTTTACGAGTTATAAGAATTTGAAAAAAAAAAAATTCAGGATTCCTATGGAAAGGTGTTTGAAAAAATTTATGTACCAATTTGGTCACTTTTTTACGAATATTTTTTTATGTTCGAAGTTTATAGAAATTTTTTTTATACCATTTTAAAGAGCAACGCCTAATACACTTTGTAACCAAATTTCATTCAATTCGTGATAGTACTTTTTGCGTTATGACGTTCCGAATGAAGAATTGATTTTAGACCCCCTGCACCACCCCCCGCTGAAAAATCCACCATGTCATTTTCAAGAGGAGTTTCTAATCTATCAATTTGCCAAATTTCATTGTAATCTATTAAGCGGTTTACGAGTTATAAGAATTTGAAAAAAAAAAATTCAGGATTTCTATGGAAAGGTGTTTGAAAAAATTTATGTACCAATTTGGTCACTTTTTTACGAATATTTTTTTATGTTCGAAGTTTATAGAAATTTTTTTTATACCATTTTAAAGAGTAACGCCTAATACACTTTGTAACCAAATTTCATTCAATTCGTGATAGTACTTTTTGCGTTATGACGTTCCGAATGAAGAATTGATTTTAGACCCCCTGCACCACCCCCCGCTGAAAAATCCACCATGTCATTTTCAAGAGGAGTTTCTAATCTATCAATTTGCCAAATTTCATTGTAATCTATTAAGCGGTTTACGAGTTATAAGAATTTGAAAAAAAAAAAAATTCAGGATTTCTATGGAAAGGTGTTTGAAAAAATTTATGTACCAGTTTGGTCACTTTTTTACGAATATTTTTTTATGTTCGAAGTTTATAGAAATTTTTTTTTTACCATTTTAAAGAGTAACGCCTAATACACTTTGTAACCAAATTTCATTCAATTCGTGGTAGTACTTTTTGCGTTATGACGTTCCGAATGAAGAATTGATTTTAGACCCGCTGCACCACCCCCCGCTGAAAAATCCACCATGTCATTTTCAAGAGGAGTTTCTAATCTATCAATTTGCCAAATTTCATTGTAATCTATTAAGCGGTTTACGAGTTATAAGAATTTGAAAAAAAAAAATTCAGGATTTCTATGGAAAGGTGTTTGAAAAAATTTATGTACCAATTTGGTCACTTTTTTACGAATATTTTTTTATGTTCGAAGTTTATAGAAAATTTTTTTTATACCATTTTAAAGAGTAACGCCTAATACACTTTGTAACCAAATTTCATTCAATTCGTGATAGTACTTTTTGCGTTATGACGTTCCGAATGAAGAATTGATTTTAGACCCCCTGCACCACCCCCCGCTGAAAAATCCACCATGTCATTTTCAAGAGGAGTTTCTAATCTATCAATTTGCCAAATTTCATTGTAATCTATTAAGCGGTTACGAGTTATAAGAATTTGAAAAAAAAAAAAATTCAGGATTTCTATGGAAAGGTGTTTGAAAAAATTTATGTACCAATTTGGTCACTTTTTTACGAATATTTTTTTATGTTCGAAGTTTATAGAAATTTTTTTTATACCATTTTAAAGAGTAACGCCTAATACACTTTGTAACCAAATTTCATTCAATTCGTGATAGTACTTTTTGCGTTATGACGTTCCGAATGAAGAATTGATTTTAGACCCCCTGCACCACCCCCCGCTGAAAAATCCACCATGTCATTTTCAAGAGGAGTTTCTAATCTATCAATTTGCCAAATTTCATTGTAATCTATTAAGCGGTTTACGAGTTATAAGAATTTGAAAAAAAAAAAAATTCAGGATTTCTATGGAAAGGTGTTTGAAAAAATTTATGTACCAATTTGGTCACTTTTTTACGAATATTTTTTTATGTTCGAAGTTTATAGAAATTTTTTTATACCATTTTAAAGAGTAACGCCTAATACACTTTGTAACCAAATTTCATTCAATTCGTGATAGTACTTTTTGCGTTATGACGTTCCGAATGAAGAATTGATTTTAGACCCCCTGCACCACCCCCCGCTGAAAAAATCCACCATGTCATTTTCAAGAGGAGTTTCTAATCTATCAATTTGCCAAATTTCATTGTAATCTATTAAGCGGTTTACGAGTTATAAGAATTTGAAAAAAAAACAAAATTCAGGATTTCTATGGAAAGGTGTTTGAAAAAATTTATGTACCAATTTGGTCACTTTTTTACGAATATTTTTTTATGTTCGAAGTTTATAGAAATTTTTTTTTATACCATTTTAAAGAGTAACGCCTAATACACTTTGTAACCAAATTTCATTCAATTCGTGATAGTACTTTTTGCGTTATGACGTTCCGAATGAAGAATTGATTTTAGACCCCCTGCACCACCCCCCGCTGAAAAATCCACCATGTCATTTTCAAGAGGAGTTTCTAATCTATCAATTTGCCAAATTTCATTGTAATCTATTAAGCGGTTTACGAGTTATAAGAATTTGAAAAAAAAAAATTCAGGATTTCTATGGAAAGGTGTTTGAAAAAATTTATGTACCAATTTGGTCACTTTTTTACGAATATTTTTTTATGTTCGAAGTTTATAGAAATTTTTTTATACCATTTTAAAGAGTAACGCCTAATACACTTTGTAACCAAATTTCATTCAATTCGTGATAGTACTTTTTGCGTTATGACGTTCCGAATGAAGAATTGATTTTAGACCCCCTGCACCACCCCCCGCTGAAAATCCACCATGTCATTTTCAAGAGGAGTTTCTAATCTATCAATTTGCCAAATTTCATTGTAATCTATTAAGCGGTTTACGAGTTATAAGAATTTGAAAAAAAAAAATTCAGGATTTCTATGGAAAGGTGTTTGAAAAAATTTATGTACCAATTTGGTCACTTTTTTACGAATATTTTTTTATGTTCGAAGTTTATAGAAATTTTTTTTTATACCATTTTAAAGAGTAACGCCTAATACACTTTGTAACCAAATTTCATTCAATTCGTGATAGTACTTTTTGCGTTATGACGTTCCGAATGAAGAATTGATTTTAGACCCCCTGCACCATCCCCCGCTGAAAAATCCACCATGTCATTTTCAAGAGGAGTTTCTAATCTATCAATTTGCCAAATTTCATTGTAATCTATTAAGCGGTTTACGAGTTATAAGAATTTGAAAAAAAAAATCAGGATTTCTATGGAAAGGTGTTTGAAAAAATTTATGTACCAATTTTGGTCACTTTTTTACGAATATTTTTTTATGTTCGAAGTTTATAGAAATTTTTTTTATACCATTTTAAAGAGTAACGCCTAATACACTTTGTAACCAAATTTCATTCAATTCGTGATAGTACTTTTTGCGTTATGACGTTCCGAATGAAGAATTGATTTTAGACCCCCTGCACCACCCCCCGCTGAAAAATCCACCATGTCATTTTCAAGAGGAGTTTCTAATCTATCAATTTGCCAAATTTCATTGTAATCTATTAAGCGGTTTACGAGTTATAAGAATTTGAAAAAAAAAAAATTCAGGATTTCTATGGAAAGGTGTTTGAAAAAATGTATGTACCAATTTGGTCACTTTTTTACGAATATTTTTTTATGTTCGAAGTTTATAGAAATTTTTTTTTATACCATTTTAAAGAGTAACGCCTAATACACTTTGTAACCAAATTTCATTCAATTCGTGATAGTACTTTTTGCGTTATGACGTTCCGAATGAAGAATTGATTTTAGACCCCCCTGCACCACCCCCGCTGAAAAATCCACCATGTCATTTTCAAGAGGAGTTTCTAATCTATCAATTTGCCAAATTTCATTGTAATCTATTAAGCGGTTTACGAGTTATAAGAATTTGAAAAAAAAAAAATTCAGGATTTCTAGATTTCTATGGAAAGGTGTTTGAAAAAATGTATGTACCAATTTGGTCACTTTTTTACGAATATTTTTTTATGTTCGAAGTTTATAGAAATTTTTTTTATACCATTTTAAAGAGTAACGCCTAATACACTTTGTAACCAAATTTCATTCAATTCGTGATAGTACTTTTTGCGTTATGACGTTCCGAATGAAGAATTGATTTTAGACCCCCTGCACCACCCCCCGCTGAAAAATCCACCATGTCATTTTCAAGAGGAGTTTCTAATCTATCAATTTGCCAAATTTCATTGTAATCTATTAAGCGGTTTACGAGTTTTAAGAATTTGAAAAAAAAAAATTCAGGATTTCTATGGAAAGGTGTTTGAAAAAATTTATGTACCAATTTGGTCACTTTTTTACGAATATTTTTTTATGTTCGAAGTTTATAGAAATTTTTTTTATACCATTTTAAAGAGTAACGCCTAATACACTTTGTAACCAAATTTCATTCAATTCGTGATAGTACTTTTTGCGTTATGACGTTCCGAATGAAGAATTGATTTTAGACCCCCTGCACCACCCCCCGCTGAAAAATCCACCATGTCATTTTCAAGAGGAGTTTCTAATCTATCAATTTGCCAAATTTCATTGTAATCTATTAAGCGGTTTACGAGTTATAAGAATTTGAAAAAAAAAAATTCAGGATTTCTATGGAAAGGTATTTGAAAAAATTTATGTACCAATTTGGTCACTTTTTTACGAATATTTTTGTATGTTCGAAGTTTATAGAAATTTTTTTTATACCATTTTAAAGAGTAACGCCTAATACACTTTGTAACCAAATTTCATTCAATTCGTGATAGTACTTTTTGCGTTATGACGTTCCGAATGAAGAATTGATTTTAGACCCCCTGCACCACCCCCCGCTGAAAAATCCACCATGTCATTTTCAAGAGGAGTTTCTAATCTATCAATTTGCCAAATTTCATTGTAATCTATTAAGCGGTTTACGAGTTATAAGAATTTGAAAAAAAACAAAATTCAGGATTTCTATGGAAAGGTGTTTGAAAAAATTTATGTACCAATTTGGTCACTTTTTTACGAATATTTTTTTATGTTCGAAGTTTATAGAAATTTTTTTTATACCATTTTAAAGAGTAACGCCTAATACACTTTGTAACCAAATTTCATTCAATTCGTGATAGTACTTTTTGCGTTATGACGTTCCGAATGAAGAATTGATTTTAGACCCCCTGCACCACCCCCCGCTGAAAAATCCACCATGTCATTTTCAAGAGGAGTTTCTAATCTATCAATTTGCCAAATTTCATTGTAATCTATTAAGCGGTTTACGAGTTATAAGAATTTGAAAAAAAAAAATTCAGGATTTCTATGGAAAGGTGTTTGAAAAAATTTATGTACCAATTTGGTCACTTTTTTACGAATATTTTTTTATGTTCGAAGTTTATAGAAATTTTTTTATACCATTTTAAAGAGTAACGCCTAATACACTTTGTAACCAAATTTCATTCAATTCGTGATAGTACTTTTTGCGTTATGACGTTCCGAATGAAGAATTGATTTTAGACCCCCTGCACCACCCCCCGCTGAAAAATCCACCATGTCATTTTCAAGAGGAGTTTCTAATCTATCAATTTGCCAAATTTCATTGTAATCTATTAAGCGGTTTACGAGTTATAAGAATTTGAAAAAAAAAAATTCAGGATTTCTATGGAAAGGTGTTTGAAAAAATTTATGTACCAATTTGGTCACTTTTTTACGAATATTTTTTTATGTTCGAAGTTTATAGAAATTTTTTTTATACCATTTTAAAGAGTAACGCCTAATACACTTTGTAACCAAATTTCATTCAATTCGTGATAGTACTTTTTGCGTTATGACGTTCCGAATGAAGAATTGATTTTAGACCCCCTGCACCATCCCCCGCTGAAAAATCCACCATGTCATTTTCAAGAGGAGTTTCTAATCTATCAATTTGCCAAATTTCATTGTAATCTATTAAGCGGTTTACGAGTTATAAGAATTTGAAAAAAAAAATCAGGATTTCTATGGAAAGGTGTTTGAAAAAATTTATGTACCAATTTGGTCACTTTTTTACGAATATTTTTTTATGTTCGAAGTTTATAGAAATTTTTTTTATACCATTTTAAAGAGTAACGCCTAATACACTTTGTAACCAAATTTCATTCAATTCGTGATAGTACTTTTTGCGTTATGACGTTCCGAATGAAGAATTGATTTTAGACCCCCTGCACCACCCCCCGCTGAAAAATCCACCATGTCATTTTCAAGAGGAGTTTCTAATCTATCAATTTGCCAAATTTCATTGTAATCTATTAAGCGGTTTACGAGTTATAAGAATTTGAAAAAAAAAAAATTCAGGATTTCTATGGAAAGGTGTTTGAAAAAATGTATGTACCAATTTGGTCACTTTTTTACGAATATTTTTTTATGTTCGAAGTTTATAGAAATTTTTTTTATACCATTTTAAAGAGTAACGCCTAATACACTTTGTAACCAAATTTCATTCAATTCGTGATAGTACTTTTTGCGTTATGACGTTCCGAATGAAGAATTGATTTTAGACCCCCTGCACCACCCCCGCTGAAAAATCCACCATGTCATTTTCAAGAGGAGTTTCTAATCTATCAATTTGCCAAATTCCATTGTAATCTATTAAGCGGTTTACGAGTTATAAGAATTTGAAAAAAAAAAAAATTCAGGATTTCTATGGAAAGGTGTTTGAAAAAATGTATGTACCAATTTGGTCACTTTTTTACGAATATTTTTTTATGTTCGAAGTTTATAGAAATTTTTTTTATACCATTTTAAAGAGTAACGCCTAATACACTTTGTAACCAAATTTCATTCAATTCGTGATAGTACTTTTTGCGTTATGACGTTCCGAATGAAGAATTGATTTTAGACCCCCTGCACCACCCCCCGCTGAAAAATCCACCATGTCATTTTCAAGAGGAGTTTCTAATCTATCAATTTGCCAAATTTCATTGTAATCTATTAAGCGGTTTACGAGTTTTAAGAATTTGAAAAAAAAAAATTCAGGATTTCTATGGAAAGGTGTTTGAAAAAATTTATGTACCAATTTGGTCACTTTTTTACGAATATTTTTTTATGTTCGAAGTTTATAGAAATTTTTTTTATACCATTTTAAAGAGTAACGCCTAATACACTTTGTAACCAAATTTCATTCAATTCGTGATAGTACTTTTTGCGTTATGACGTTCCGAATGAAGAATTGATTTTAGACCCCCTGCACCACCCCCCGCTGAAAAATCCACCATGTCATTTTCAAGAGGAGTTTCTAATCTATCAATTTGCCAAATTTCATTGTAATCTATTAAGCGGTTTACGAGTTATAAGAATTTGAAAAAAAAAAAATTCAGGATTTCTATGGAAAGGTATTTGAAAAAATTTATGTACCAATTTGGTCACTTTTTTACGAATATTTTTGTATGTTCGAAGTTTATAGAAATTTTTTTTATACCATTTTAAAGAGTAACGCCTAATACACTTTGTAACCAAATTTCATTCAATTCGTGATAGTACTTTTTGCGTTATGACGTTCCGAATGAAGAATTGATTTTAGACCCCCTGCACCACCCCCCGCTGAAAAATCCACCATGTCATTTTCAAGAGGAGTTTCTAATCTATCAATTTGCCAAATTTCATTGTAATCTATTAAGCGGTTTACGAGTTATAAGAATTTGAAAAAAAAAAATTCAGGATTTCTATGGAAAGGTGTTTGAAAAAATTTATGTACCAATTTGGTCACTTTTTTACGAATATTTTTTTATGTTCGAAGTTTATAGAAATTTTTTTTACACCATTTTAAAGAGTAACGCCTAATACACTTTGTAACCAAATTTCATTCAATTCGTGATAGTACTTTTTGCGTTATGACGTTCCGAATGAAGAATTGATTTTAGACCCCCTGCACCACCCCCCGCTGAAAAATCCACCATGTCATTTTCAAGAGGAGTTTCTAATCTATCAATTTGCCAAATTTCATTGTAATCTATTAAGCGGTTTACGAGTTATAAGAATTTGAAAAAAAAAATTCAGGATTTCTATGGAAAGGTGTTTGAAAAAATGTTTGTACCAATTTGGTCACTTTTTTACGAATATTTTTTTATGTTCGAAGTTTATAGAAATTTTTTTTATACCATTTTAAAGAGTAACGCCTAATACACTTTGTAACCAAATTTCATTCAATTCGTGATAGTACTTTTTGCGTTATGACGTTCCGAATGAAGAATTGATTTTAGACCCCCTGCACCACCCCCCGCTGAAAAATCCACCATGTCATTTTCAAGAAGAGTTTCTAATCTATCAATTTGCCAAATTTCATTGTAATCTATTAAGCGGTTTACGAGTTATAAGAATTTGAAAAAAAAAATTCAGGATTTCTATGGAAAGGTGTTTGAAAAAATTTTGGTACCAATTTGGTCACTTTTTTACGAATATTTTTTTATGTTCGAAGTTTATAGAAATTTTTTTTATACCATTTTAAAGAGTAACGCCTAATACACTTTGTAACCAAATTTCATTCAATTCGTAATAGTACTTTTTGCGTTATGACGTTCCGAATGAAGAATTGATTTTAGACCCCCTGCACCACCCCCCGCTGAAAAATCCACCATGTCATTTTCAAGAGGAGTTTCTAATCTATCAATTTGCTAAATTTCATTGTAATCTATTAAGCGGTTTACGAGTTATAAGAATTTGAAAAAAAAAAATTCAGGATTTCTATGGAAAGGTGTTTGAAAAAATTTATGTACCAATTTGGTCACTTTTTTACGAATATTTTTTTATGTTCGAAGTTTATAGAAATTTTTTTTATACCATTTTAAAGAGTAACGCCTAATACACTTTGTAACCAAATTTCATTCAATTCGTGATAGTACTTTTTGCGTTATGACGTTCCGAATGAAGAATTGATTTTAGACCCCCTGCACCACCCCCCGCTGAAAAATCCACCATGTCATTTTCAAGAGGAGTTTCTAATCTATCAATTTGCCAAATTTCATTGTAATCTATTAAGCGGTTTACGAGTTATAAGAATTTGAAAAAAAAAAATTCAGGATTTCTATGGAAAGGTGTTTGAAAAAATTTATGTACCAATTTGGTCACTTTTTTACGAATATTTTTTTATGTTCGAAGTTTATAGAAATTTTTTTTATACCATTTTAAAGAGTAACGCCTAATACACTTTGTAACCAAATTTCATTCAATTCGTGATAGTACTTTTTGCGTTATGACGTTCCGAATGAAGAATTGATTTTAGACCCCCTGCACCACCCCCCGCTGAAAAATCCACCATGTCATTTTCAAGAGGAGTTTCTAATCTATCAATTTGCCAAATTTCATTGTAATCTATTAAGCGGTTTACGAGTTATAAGAATTTGAAAAAAAAAAAAAATTCAGGATTTCTATGGAAAGGTGTTTGAAAAAATTTATGTACCAATTTGGTCACTTTTTTACGAATATTTTTTTATGTTCGAAGTTTATAGAAATTTTTTTTATACCATTTTAAAGAGTAACGCCTAATACACTTTGTAACCAAATTTCATTCAATTCGTGATAGTACTTTTTGCGTTATGACGTTCCGAATGAAGAATCGATTTTAGACCCCCTGCACCACCCCCCGCTGAAAAATCCACCATGTCATTTTCAAGAGGAGTTTCTAATCTATCAATTTGCCAAATTTCATTGTAATCTATTAAGCGGTTTACGAGTTATAAGAATTTGAAAAAAAAAAAAATTCAGGATTTCTATGGAAAGGTGTTTGAAAAAATTTATGTACCAATTTGGTCACTTTTTTACGAATATTTTTGTATGTTCGAAGTTTATAGAAATTTTTTTTATACCATTTTAAAGAGTAACGCCTAATACACTTTGTAACCAAATTTCATTCAATTCGTGATAGTACTTTTTGCGTTATGGCGTTCCGAATGAAGAATTGATTTTAGACCCCCTGCACCACCCCCCCGCTGAAAAATCCACCATGTCATTTTCAAGAGGAGTTTCTAATCTATCAATTTGCCAAATTTCATTGTAATCTATTAAGCGGTTTACGAGTTATAAGAATTTGAAAAAAAAAATTCAGGATTTCTATGGAAAGGTGTTTGAAAAAATTTTTGTACCAATTTGGTCACTTTTTTACGAATATTTTTTTATGTTCGAAGTTTATAGGAATTTTTTTTACACCATTTTAAAGAGTAACGCCTAATACACTTTGTAACCAAATTTCATTCAATTCGTGATAGTACTTTTTGCGTTATGACGTTCCGAATGAAGAATTGATTTTAGACCCCCTGCACCACCCCCCGCTGAAAAATCCACCATGTCATTTTCAAGAGGAGTTTCTAATCTATCAATTTGCCAAATTTCATTGTAATCTATTAAGCGGTTTACGAGTTATAAGAATATGAAAAAAAAAAATTCAGGATTTCTATGGAAAGGTGTTTGAAAAAATTTTTGTACCAATTTGGTCACTTTTTTACGAATATTTTTTTATGTTCGAAGTTTATAGAAATTTTTTTTATACCATTTTAAAGAGTAACGCCTAATACACTTTGTAACCAAATTTCATTCAATTCGTAATAGTACTTTTTGCGTTATGACGTTCCGAATGAAGAATTGATTTTAGACCCCCTGCACCACCCCCCGCTGAAAAATCCACCATGTCATTTTCAAGAGGAGTTTCTAATCTATCAATTTGCTAAATTTCATTGTAATCTATTAAGCGGTTTACGAGTTATAAGAATTTGAAAAAAAAAATTCAGGATTTCTATGGAAAGGTGTTTGAAAAAATTTATGTACCAATTTGGTCACTTTTTTACGAATATTTTTTTATGTTCGAAGTTTATAGAAATTTTTTTTATACCATTTTAAAGAGTAACGCCTAATACACTTTGTAACCAAATTTCATTCAATTCGTGATAGTACTTTTTGCGTTATGACGTTCCGAATGAAGAATTGATTTTAGACCCCCTGCACCACCCCCCGCTGAAAAATCCACCATGTCATTTTCAAGAGGAGTTTCTAATCTATCAATTTGCCAAATTTCATTGTAATCTATTAAGCGGTTTACGAGTTATAAGAATTTGAAAAAAAAAAAATTCAGGATTTCTATGGAAAGGTGTTTGAAAAAATTTATGTACCAATTTGGTCACTTTTTTACGAATATTTTTTTATGTTCGAAGTTTATAGAAATTTTTTTTATACCACTTTAAAGAGTAACGCCTAATACACTTTGTAACCAAATTTCATTCAATTCGTGATAGTACTTTTTGCGTTATGACGTTCCGAATGAAGAATTGATTTTAGACCCCCTGCACCACCCCCCGCTAAAAAATCCACCATGTCATTTTCAAGAGGAGTTTCTAATCTATCAATTTGCCAAATTTCATTGTAATCTATTAAGCGGTTTACGAGTTATAAGAATTTGAAAAAAAAAAAAAATTCAGGATTTCTATGGAAAGGTGTTTGAAAAAATTTATGTACCAATTTGGTCACTTTTTTACGAATATTTTTTTATGTTCGAAGTTTATAGAAATTTTTTTTATACCATTTTAAAGAGTAACGCCTAATACACTTTGTAACCAAATTTCATTCAATTCGTGATAGTACTTTTTGCGTTATGGCGTTCCGAATGAAGAATTGATTTTAGACCCCCTGCACCACCCCCCGCTGAAAAATCCACCATGTCATTTTCAAGAGGAGTTTCTAATCTATCAATTTGCCAAATTTCATTGTAATCTATTAAGCGGTTTACGAGTTATAAGAATTTGAAAAAAAAAAAAATTCAGGATTTCTATGGAAAGGTGTTTGAAAAAATTTTTGTACCAATTTGGTCACTTTTTTAGGAATATTTTTTTATGTTCGAAGTTTATAGAAATTTTTTTTATACCATTTTAAAGAGTAACGCCTAATACACTTTGTAACCAAATTTCATTCAATTCGTGATAGTACTTTTTGCGTTATGACGTTCCGAATGAAGAATTGATTTTAGACCCCCTGCACCACCCCCCGCTGAAAAATCCACCATGTCATTTTCAAGAGGAGTTTATAATCTATCAATTTGCCAAATTTCATTGTAATCTATTAAGCGGTTTACGAGTTATAAGAATTTGAAAAAAAAAAATTCAGGATTTCTATGGAAAGGTGTTTGAAAAAATTTATGTCACTTTTTTACGAATATTTTTTTATGTTCGAAGTTTATAGAAATTTTTTTTATACCACTTTAAAGAGTAACGCCTAATACACTTTGTAACCAAATTTCATTCATTTCGTGATAGTACTTTTTGCGTTATGACGTTCCGAATGAAGAATTGATTTTAGACCCCCTGCACCACCCCCCGCTGAAAAATCCACCATGTCATTTTCAAGAGGAGTTTCTAATCTATCAATTTGCTAAATTTCATTGTAATCTATTAAGCGGTTTACGAGTTATAAGAATTTGAAAAAAAAAAATTCAGGATTTCTATGGAAAGGTGTTTGAAAAAATTTATGTACCAATTTGGTCACTTTTTTACGAATATTTTTTTATGTTCGAAGTTTATAGAAATTTTTTTTATACCATTTTAAAGAGTAACGCCTAATACACTTTGTAACCAAATTTCATTCAATTCGTGATAGTACTTTTTGCGTTATGACGTTCCGAATGAAGAATTGATTTTAGACCCCCTGCACCACCCCCCGCTGAAAAATCCACCATGTCATTTTCAAGAGGAGTTTCTAATCTATCAATTTGCCAAATTTCATTGTAATCTATTAAGCGGTTTACGAGTTATAAGAATTTGAAAAAAAAAAAATTCAGGATTTCTATGGAAAGGTGTTTGAAAAAATTTATGTACCAATTTGGTCACTTTTTTACGAATATTTTTTTATGTTCGAAGTTTATAGAAATTTTTTTTATACCATTTTAAAGAGTAACGCCTAATACACTTTGTAACCAAATTTCATTCAATTCGTGATAGTACTTTTTGCGTTATGACGTTCCGAATGAAGAATTGATTTTAGACCCCCTGCACCACCCCCCGCTGAAAAATCCACCATGTCATTTTCAAGAGGAGTTTCTAATCTATCAATTTGCCAAATTTCATTGTAATCTATTAAGCGGTTTACGAGTTATAAGAATTTGAAAAAAAAAAAATCAGGATTTCTATGGAAAGGTGTTTGAAAAAATTTATGTACCAATTTGGTCACTTTTTTACGAATATTTTTTTATGTTCGAAGTTTATAGAAATTTTTTTTTATACCATTTTAAAGAGTAACGCCTAATACACTTTGTAACCAAATTTCATTCAATTCGTGATAGTACTTTTTGCGTTATGACGTTCCGAATGAAGAATCGATTTTAGACCCCCTGCACCACCCCCCGCTGAAAAATCCACCATGTCATTTTCAAGAGGAGTTTCTAATCTATCAATTTGCCAAATTTCATTGTAATCTATTAAGCGGTTTACGAGTTATAAGAATTTGAAAAAAAAAAAAATTCAGGATTTCTATGGAAAGGTGTTTGAAAAAATTTATGTACCAATTTGGTCACTTTTTTACGAATATTTTTGTATGTTCGAAGTTTATAGAAATTTTTTTTATACCATTTTAAAGAGTAACGCCTAATACACTTTGTAACCAAATTTCATTCAATTCGTGATAGTACTTTTTGCGTTATGGCGTTCCGAATGAAGAATTGATTTTAGACCCCCCTGCACCACCCCCCGCTGAAAAATCCACCATGTCATTTTCAAGAGGAGTTTCTAATCTATCAATTTGCCAAATTTCATTGTAATCTATTAAGCGGTTTACGAGTTATAAGAATTTGAAAAAAAAAAAATTCAGGATTTCTATGGAAAGGTGTTTGAAAAAATTTTTGTACCAATTTGGTCACTTTTTTACGAATATTTTTTTATGTTCGAAGTTTATAGAAATTTTTTTTACACCATTTTAAAGAGTAACGCCTAATACACTTTGTAACCAAATTTCATTCAATTCGTGATAGTACTTTTTGCGTTATGACGTTCCGAATGAAGAATTGATTTTAGACCCCCTGCACCACCCCCCGCTGAAAAATCCACCATGTCATTTTCAAGAGGAGTTTCTAATCTATCAATTTGCCAAATTTCATTGTAATCTATTAAGCGGTTTACGAGTTATAAGAATTTGAAAAAAAAAAATTCAGGATTTCTATGGAAAGGTGTTTGAAAAAATTTTTGTACCAATTTGGTCACTTTTTTACGAATATTTTTTTATGTTCGAAGTTTATAGAAATTTTTTTTATACCATTTTAAAGAGTAACGCCTAATACACTTTGTAACCAAATTTCATTCAATTCGTGATAGTACTTTTTGCGTTATGACGTTCCGAATGAAGAATTGATTTTAGACCCCCTGCACCACCCCCCGCTGAAAAATCCACCATGTCATTTTCAAGAGGAGTTTCTAATCTATCAATTTGCCAAATTTCATTGTAATCTATTAAGCGGTTTACGAGTTATAAGAATTTGAAAAAAAAAATTCAGGATTTCTATGGAAAGGTGTTTGAAAAAAATTTTGTACCAATTTGGTCACTTTTTTACGAATATTTTTTTATGTTCGAAGTTTATAGAAATTTTTTTTATACCATTTTAAAGAGTAACGCCTAATACACTTTGTAACCAAATTTCATTCAATTCGTAATAGTACTTTTTGCGTTATGACGTTCCGAATGAAGAATTGATTTTAGACCCCCTGCACCACCCCCGCTGAAAAATCCACCATGTCATTTTCAAGAGGAGTTTCTAATCTATCAATTTGCTAAATTTCATTGTAATCTATTAAGCGGTTTACGAGTTATAAGAATTTGAAAAAAAAAAAATTCAGGATTTCTATGGAAAGGTGTTTGAAAAAATTTATGTACCAATTTGGTCACTTTTTTACGAATATTTTTTTATGTTCGAAGTTTATAGAAATTTTTTTTATACCATTTTAAAGAGTAACGCCTAATACACTTTGTAACCAAATTTCATTCAATTCGTGATAGTACTTTTTGCGTTATGACGTTCCGAATGAAGAATTGATTTTAGACCCCCTGCACCACCCCCCGCTGAAAAATCCACCATGTCATTTTCAAGAGGAGTTTCTAATCTATCAATTTGCCAAATTTCATTGTAATCTATTAAGCGGTTTACGAGTTATAAGAATTTGAAAAAAAAAAAATTCAGGATTTCTATGGAAAGGTGTTTGAAAAAATTTATGTACCAATTTGGTCACTTTTTTACGAATATTTTTTTATGTTCGAAGTTTATAGAAATTTTTTTTTATACCACTTTAAAGAGTAACGCCTAATACACTTTGTAACCAAATTTCATTCAATTCGTGATAGTACTTTTTGCGTTATGACGTTCCGAATGAAGAATTGATTTTAGACCCCCTGCACCACCCCCCGCTAAAAAATCCACCATGTCATTTTCAAGAGGAGTTTCTAATCTATCAATTTGCCAAATTTCATTGTAATCTATTAAGCGGTTTACGAGTTATAAGAATTTGAAAAAAAAAAAAATTCAGGATTTCTATGGAAAGGTGTTTGAAAAAATTTATGTACCAATTTGGTCACTTTTTTACGAATATTTTTTTATGTTCGAAGTTTATAGAAATTTTTTTTATACCATTTTAAAGAGTAACGCCTAATACACTTTGTAACCAAATTTCATTCAATTCGTGATAGTACTTTTTGCGTTATGGCGTTCCGAATGAAGAATTGATTTTAGACCCCCTGCACCACCCCCCGCTGAAAAATCCACCATGTCATTTTCAAGAGGAGTTTCTAATCTATCAATTTGCCAAATTTCATTGTAATCTATTAAGCGGTTTACGAGTTATAAGAATTTGAAAAAAAAAAAAATTCAGGATTTCTATGGAAAGGTGTTTGAAAAAATTTTTGTACCAATTTGGTCACTTTTTTAGGAATATTTTTTTATGTTCGAAGTTTATAGAAATTTTTTTTATACCATTTTAAAGAGTAACGCCTAATACACTTTGTAACCAAATTTCATTCAATTCGTGATAGTACTTTTTGCGTTATGACGTTCCGAATGAAGAATTGATTTTAGACCCCCTGCACCACCCCCCGCTGAAAAATCCACCATGTCATTTTCAAGAGGAGTTTCTAATCTATCAATTTGCCAAATTTCATTGTAATCTATTAAGCGGTTTACGAGTTATAAGAATTTGAAAAAAAAAAATTCAGGATTTCTATGGAAAGGTGTTTGAAAAAATTTATGTCACTTTTTTACGAATATTTTTTTATGTTCGAAGTTTATAGAAATTTTTTTTATACCACTTTAAAGAGTAACGCCTAATACACTTTGTAACCAAATTTCATTCATTTCGTGATAGTACTTTTTGCGTTATGACGTTCCGAATGAAGAATTGATTTTAGACCCCCTGCACCACCCCCCGCTAAAAAATCCACCATGTCATTTTCAAGAGGAGTTTCTAATCTATCAATTTGCCAAATTTCATTGTAATCTATTAAGCGGTTTACGAGTTATAAGAATTTGAAAAAAAAAAAATTCAGGATTTCTATGGAAAGGTGTTTGAAAAAATTTATGTACCAATTTGGTCACTTTTTTACGAATATTTTTTTATGTTCGAAGTTTATAGAAATTTTTTTTATACCATTTTAAAGAGTAACGCCTAATACACTTTGTAACCAAATTTCATTCAATTCGTGATAGTACTTTTTGCGTTATGGCGTTCCGAATGAAGAATTGATTTTAGACCCCCTGCACCACCCCCCGCTGAAAAATCCACCATGTCATTTTCAAGAGGAGTTTCTAATCTATCAATTTGCCAAATTTCATTGTAATCTATTAAGCGGTTTACGAGTTATAAGAATTTGAAAAAAAAAAAAATTCAGGATTTCTATGGAAAGGTGTTTGAAAAAATTTTTGTACCAATTTGGTCACTTTTTTACGAATATTTTTTTATGTTCGAAGTTTATAGAAATTTTTTTTATACCATTTTAAAGAGTAACGCCTAATACACTTTGTAACCAAATTTCATTCAATTCGTGATAGTACTTTTTGCGTTATGACGTTCCGAATGAAGAATTGATTTTAGACCCCCTGCACCAACCCCCGCTGAAAAATCCACCATGTCATTTTCAAGAGGAGTTTCTAATTTATCAATTTGCCAAATTTCATTGTAATCTATTAAGCGGTTTACGAGTTATAAGAATTTGAAAAAAAAAAATTCAGGATATCTATGGAAAGGTGTTTGAAAAAATGTTTGTACCAATTTGGTCACTTTTTTACGAATATTTTTTTATGTTCGAAGTTTATAGAAATTTTTTTTATACCATTTTAAAGAGTAACGCCTAATACACTTTGTAACCAAATTTCATTCAATTCGTGATAGTACTTTTTGCGTTATGACGTTCCGAATGAAGAATTGATTTTAGACCCCCTGCACCACCCCCCGCTGAAAAATCCACCATGTCATTTTCAAGAGGAGTTTCTAATCTATCAATTTGCCAAATTTCATTGTAATCTATTAAGCGGTTTACGAGTTATAAGAATTTGAAAAAAAAAATTCAGGATTTCTATGGAAAGGTGTTTGAAAAAATTTATGTACCAATTTGGTCACTTTTTTACGAATATTTTTTTATGTTCGAAGTTTATAGAAATTTTTTTTATACCATTTTAAAGAGTAACGCCTAATACACTTTGTAACCAAATTTCATTCAATTCGTGATAGTACTTTTTGCGTTATGACGTTCCGAATGAAGAATTGATTTAAGACCCCCTGCACCACCCCCCGCTGAAAAATCCACCATGTCATTTTCAAGAGGAGTTTCTAATCTATCAATTTGCCAAATTTCATTGTAATCTATTAAGCGGTTTACGAGTTATAAGAATTTGAAAAAAAAAATTCAGGATTTCTATGGAAAGGTGTTTGAAAAAATTTTTGTACCAATTTGGTCACTTTTTTAGGAATATTTTTTTATGTTCGAAGTTTATAGAATTTTTTTTATACCACTTTAAAGAGTAACGCCTAATACACTTTGTAACCAAATTTCATTCAATTCGTGATAGTACTTTTTGCGTTATGACGTTCCGAATGAAGAATTGATTTTAGACCCCCTGCACCACCCCCCGCTGAAAAATCCACCATGTCATTTTCAAGAGGAGTTTCTAATCTATCAATTTGCCAAATTTCATTGTAATCTATTAAGCGGTTTACGAGTTAAAAGAATTTGAAAAAAAAAAATTCAGGATTTCTATGGAAAGGTGTTTGAAAAAATTTATGTACCAATTTGGTCACTTTTTTACGAATATTTTTTTATGTTCGAAGTTTATAGAAATTTTTTTTATACCACTTTAAAGAGTAACGCCTAATACACTTTGTAACCAAATTTCATTCAATTCGTGATAGTACTTTTTGCGTTATGACGTTCCGAATGAAGAATTGATTTTAGACCCCCTGCACCACCCCCCGCTAAAAAATCCACCATGTCATTTTCAAGAGGAGTTTCTAATCTATCAATTTGCCAAATTTCATTGTAATCTATTAAGCGGTTTACGAGTTATAAGAATTTGAAAAAAAAAATTCAGGATTTCTATGGAAAGGTGTTTGAAAAAATTTATGTACCAATTTGGTCACTTTTTTACGAATATTTTTTTATGTTCGAAGTTTATAGAAATTTTTTTTATACCATTTTAAAGAGTAACGCCTAATACACTTTGTAACCAAATTTCATTCAATTCGTGATAGTACTTTTTGCGTTATGACGTTCCGAATGAAGAATTGATTTAAGACCCCCTGCACCACCCCCCGCTGAAAAATCCACCATGTCATTTTCAAGAGGAGTTTCTAATCTATCAATTTGCCAAATTTCATTGTAATCTATTAAGCGGTTTACGAGTTATAAGAATTTGAAAAAAAAAATTCAGGATTTCTATGGAAAGGTGTTTGAAAAAATTTTTGTACCAATTTGGTCACTTTTTTAGGAATATTTTTTTATGTTCGAAGTTTATAGAATTTTTTTTTATACCACTTTAAAGAGTAACGCCTAATACACTTTGTAACCAAATTTCATTCAATTCGTGATAGTACTTTTTGCGTTATGACGTTCCGAATGAAGAATTGATTTTAGACCCCCTGCACCACCCCCCGCTGAAAAATCCACCATGTCATTTTCAAGAGGAGTTTCTAATCTATCAATTTGCCAAATTTCATTGTAATCTATTAAGCGGTTTACGAGTTAAAAGAATTTGAAAAAAAAAAATTCAGGATTTCTATGGAAAGGTGTTTGAAAAAATTTATGTACCAATTTGGTCACTTTTTTACGAATATTTTTTTATGTTCGAAGTTTATAGAAATTTTTTTTATACCACTTTAAAGAGTAACGCCTAATACACTTTGTAACCAAATTTCATTCAATTCGTGATAGTACTTTTTGCGTTATGACGTTCCGAATGAAGAATTGATTTTAGACCCCCTGCACCACCCCCCGCTAAAAAATCCACCATGTCATTTTCAAGAGGAGTTTCTAATCTATCAATTTGCCAAATTTCATTGTAATCTATTAAGCGGTTTACGAGTTATAAGAATTTGAAAAAAAAAATTCAGGATTTCTATGGAAAGGTGTTTGAAAAAATTTATGTACCAATTTGGTCACTTTTTTACGAATATTTTTTTATGTTCGAAGTTTATAGAAATTTTTTTTATACCATTTTAAAGAGTAACGCCTAATACACTTTGTAACCAAATTTCATTCAATTCGTGATAGTACTTTTTGCGTTATGACGTTCCGAATGAAGAATTGATTTTAGACCCCCTGCACCACCCCCCGCTGAAAAATCCACCATGTCATTTTCAAGAGGAGTTTCTAATCTATCAATTTGCCAAATTTCATTGTAATGTATTAAGCGGTTTACGAGTTATAAGAATTTGAAAAAAAAAAATTCAGGATTTCTATGGAAAGGTGTTTGAAAAAATTTATGTACCAATTTGGTCACTTTTTTACGAATATTTTTTTATGTTCGAAGTTTATAGAAATTTTTTTTATACCATTTTAAAGAGTAACGCCTAATACACTTTGTAACCAAATTTCATTCAATTCGTGATAGTACTTTTTGCGTTATGACGTTCCGAATGAAGAATTGATTTAAGACCCCCTGCACCACCCCCCGCTGAAAAATCCACCATGTCATTTTCAAGAGGAGTTTCTAATCTATCAATTTGCCAAATTTCATTGTAATCTATTAAGCGGTTTACGAGTTATAAGAATTTGAAAAAAAAAAATTCAGGATTTCTATGGAAAGGTGTTTGAAAAAATTTATGTACCAATTTGGTCACTTTTTTACGAATATTTTTTTATGTTCGAAGTTTATAGAAATTTTTTTTATACCATTTTAAAGAGTAACGCCTAATACACTTTGTAACCAAATTTCATTCAATTCGTGATAGTACTTTTTGCGTTATGACGTTCCGAATGAAGAATTGATTTTAGACCCCCTGCACCACCCCCCGCTGAAAAATCCACCATGTCATTTTCAAGAGGAGTTTCTAATCTATCAATTTGCCAAATTTCATTGTAATCTATTAAGCGGTTTACGAGTTATAAGAATTTGAAAAAAAAAAAATTCAGGATTTCTATGGAAAGGTGTTTGAAAAAATGTATGTACCAATTTGGTCACTTTTTTACGAATATTTTTTTATGTTCGAAGTTTATAGAAATTTTTTTTATACCATTTTAAAGAGTAACGCCTAATACACTTTGTAACCAAATTTCATTCAATTCGTGATAGTACTTTTTGCGTTATGACGTTCCGAATGAAGAATTGATTTAAGACCCCCTGCACCACCCCCCGCTGAAAAATCCACCATGTCATTTTCAAGAGGAGTTTCTAATCTATCAATTTGCCAAATTTCATTGTAATCTATTAAGCGGTTTACGAGTTATAAGAATTTGAAAAAAAAAATTCAGGATTTCTATGGAAAGGTGTTTGAAAAAATTTTTTTTCCAATTTGGTCACTTTTTTAGGAATATTTTTTTATGTTCGAAGTTTATAGAAATTTTTTTTATACCATTTTAAAGAGTAACGCCTAATACACTTTGTAACCAAATTTCATTCAATTCGTGATAGTACTTTTTGCGTTATGACTTTCCGAATGAAGAATTGATTTTAGACCCCCTGCACCACCCCCCGCTGAAAAATCCACCATGTCATTTTCAAGAGGAGTTTCTAATCTATCAATTTGCCAAATTTCATTGTAATCTATTAAGCGGTTTACGAGTTATAAGAATTTGAAAAAAAAAAATTCAGGATTTCTATGGAAAGGTGTTTGAAAAAATGTATGTACCAATTTGGTCACTTTTTTACGAATATTTTTTTATGTTCGAAGTTTATAGAAATTTTTTTTATACCATTTTAAAGAGTAACGCCTAATACACTTTGTAACCAAATTTCATTCAATTCGTGATAGTACTTTTTGCGTTATGACGTTCCGAATGAAGAATTGATTTTAGACCCCCTGCACCACCCCCCGCTGAAAAATCCACCATGCCATTTTCAAGAGGAGTTTCTAATCTATCAATTTGCCAAATTTCATTGTAATCTATTAAGCGGTTTACGAGTTATAAGAATTTGAAAAAAAAAAATTCATTATTTCTATGGAAAGGTGTTTGAAAAAATTTATGTACCAATTTGGTCACTTTTTTACGAATATTTTTTTATGTTCGAAGTTTATAGAAATTTTTTTATACCACTTTAAAGAGTAACGCCTAATACACTTTGTAACCAAATTTCATTCAATTCGTGATAGCACTTTTTGCGTTATGACGTTCCGAATGAAGAATTGATTTTAGACCCCCTGCACCACCCCCCGCTAAAAAATCCACCATGTCATTTTCAAGAGGAGTTTCTAATCTATTAATTTGGTCACTTTTTTACGAATATTTTTTTATGTTCGAAGTTTATAGAAATTTTTTTTATACCATTTTAAAGAGTAACGCCTAATACACTTTGTAACCAAATTTCATTCAATTCGTGATAGTACTTTTTGCGTTATGACGTTCCGAATGAAGAATTGATTTTAGACCCCCTGCACCACCCCCCGCTGAAAAATCCACCATGTCATTTTCAAGAGGAGTTTCTAATCTATCAATTTGCCAAATTTCATTGTAATCTATTAAGCGGTTTACGAGTTATAAGAATTTGAAAAAAAAAAATTCAGGATTTCTATGGAAAGGTGTTTGAAAAAATTTATGTACCAATTTGGTCACTTTTTTACGAATATTTTTTTATGTTCGAAGTTTATAGAAATTTTTTTTATACCACTTTAAAGAGTAACGCCTAATACACTTTGTAACCAAATTTCATTCAATTCGTGATAGTACTTTTTGCGTTATGACGTTCCGAATGAAGAATTGATTTTAGACCCCCTGCACCACCCCCCGCTAAAAAATCCACCATGTCATTTTCAAGAGGAGTTTCTAATCTATCAATTTGCCAAATTTCATTGTAATCTATTAAGCGGTTTACGAGTTATAAGAATTTGAAAAAAAAAAATTCAGGATTTCTATGGAAAGGTGTTTGAAAAAATTTATGTACCAATTTGGTCACTTTTTTACGAATATTTTTTTATGTTCGAAGTTTATAGAAATTTTTTTTATACCATTTTAAAGAGTAACGCCTAATACACTTTGTAACCAAATTTCATTCAATTCGTGATAGTACTTTTTGCGTTATGACGTTCCGAATGAAGAATTGATTTTAGACCCCCTGCACCACCCCCCGCTGAAAAATCCACCATGTCATTTTCAAGAGGAGTTTCTAATCTATCAATTTGCCAAATTTCATTGTAATCTATTAAGCGGTTTACGAGTTATAAGAATTTGAAAAAAAAAATTCAGGATTTCTATGGAAAGGTGTTTGAAAAAATTTATGTACCAATTTGGTCACTTTTTTACGAATATTTTTTTATGTTCGAAGTTTATAGAAATTTTTTTTATACCATTTTAAAGAGTAACGCCTAATACACTTTGTAACCAAATTTCATTCAATTCGTGATAGTACTTTTTGCGTTATGACGTTCCGAATGAAGAATTGATTTTAGACCCCCTGCACCACCCCCCGCTGAAAAATCCACCATGTCATTTTCAAGAGGAGTTTCTAATCTATCAATTTGCCAAATTTCATTGTAATCTATTAAGCGGTTTACGAGTTATAAGAATTTGAAAAAAAAAAATTCAGGATTTCTATGGAAAGGTGTTTGAAAAAATTTATGTACCAATTTGGTCACTTTTTTACGAATATTTTTTTATGTTCGAAGTTTATAGAAATTTTTTTTATACCATTTTAAAGAGTAACGCCTAATACACTTTGTAACCAAATTTCATTCAATTCGTGATAGTACTTTTTGCGTTATGACGTTCCGAATGAAGAATTGATTTTAGACCCCCTGCACCAACCCCCGCTGAAAAATCCACCATGTCATTTTCAAGAGGAGTTTCTAATCTATCAATTTGCCAAATTTCATTGTAATCTATTAAGCGGTTTACGAGTTATAAGAATTTGAAAAAAAAAAATTCAGGATTTCTATGGAAAGGTGTTTGAAAAAATTTTTGTACCAATTTGGTCACTTTTTTACGAATATTTTTTTATGTTCGAAGTTTATAGAAATTTTTTTTATACCATTTTAAAGAGTAACGCCTAATACACTTTGTAACCAAATTTCATTCAATTCGTGATAGTACTTTTTGCGTTATGACGTTCCGAATGAAGAATTGATTTTAGACCCCCTGCACCACCCCCCGCTGAAAAATCCACCATGTCATTTTCAAGAGGAGTTTCTAATCTATCAATTTGCCAAATTTCATTGTAATCTATTAAGCGGTTTACGAGTTATAAGAATTTGAAAAAAAAAAAAATTCAGGATTTCTATGGAAAGGTGTTTGAAAACATTTTTGTACCAATTTGGTCACTTTTTTACGAATATTTTTTTATGTTCGAAGTTTATAGAAATTTTTTTTATACCATTTTAAAGAGTAACGCCTAATACACTTTGTAAACAAATTTCATTCAATTCGTGATAGTACTTTTTGCGTTATGACGTTCCGAATGAAGAATTGATTTTAGACCCCCTGCACCACCCCCCGCTGAAAAATCCACCATGTCATTTTCAAGAGGAGTTTCTAATCTATCAATTTGCCAAATTTCATTGTAATCTATTAAGCGGTTTACGAGTTATAAGAATTTGAAAAAAAAAAAAATTCAGGATTTCTATGGAAAGGTGTTTGAAAAAATTTATGTACCAATTTGGTCACTTTTTTACGAATATTTTTCTATGTTCGAAGTTTATAGAAATTTTTTTTATACCATTTTAAAGAGTAACGCCTAATACACTTTGTAACCAAATTTCATTCAATTCGTGATAGTACTTTTTGCGTTATGACGTTCCGAATGAAGAATTGATTTTAGACCCCCTGCACCACCCCCCGCTGAAAAATCCACCATGTCATTTTCAAGAGGAGTTTCTAATCTATCAATTTGCCAAATTTCATTGTAATCTATTAAGCGGTTTACGAGTTATAAGAATTTGAAAAAAAAAATTCAGGATTTCTATGGAAAGGTGTTTGAAAAAATTTATGTACCAATTTGGTCACTTTTTTACGAATATTTTTTTATGTTCGAAGTTTATAGAAATTTTTTTTATACCATTTTAAAGAGTAACGCCTAATACACTTTGTAACCAAATTTCATTCAATTCGTGATAGTACTTTTTGCGTTATGGCGTTCCGAATGAAGAATTGATTTTAGACCCCCTGCACCACCCCCCGCTGAAAAATCCACCATGTCATTTTCAAGAGGAGTTTCTAATCTATCAATTTGCCAAATTTCATTGTAATCTATTAAGCGGTTTACGAGTTATAAGAATTTGAAAAAAAAAAAATTCAGGATTTCTATGGAAAGGTGTTTGAAAAAATTTATGTACCAATTTGGTCACTTTTTTACGAATATTTTTTTATGTTCGAAGTTTATAGAAATTTTTTTTATACCATTTTAAAGAGTAACGCCTAATACACTTTGTAACCAAATTTCATTCAATTCGTGATAGTACTTTTTGCGTTATGACGTTCCGAATGAATAATTGATTTTAGACCCCCTGCACCACCCCCCGCTGAAAAATCCACCATGTCATTTTCAAGAGGAGTTTCTAATCTATCAATTTGCCAAATTTCATTGTAATCTATTAAGCGGTTTACGAGTTATAAGAATTTGAAAAAAAAAAAATTCAGGATTTCTATGGAAAGGTGTTTGAAAAAATTTTTGTACCAATTTGGTCACTTTTTTACGAATATTTTTTTATGTTCGAAGTTTATAGAAATTTTTTTTATACCATTTTAAAGAGTAACGCCTAATACACTTTGTAACCAAATTTCATTCAATTCGTGATAGTACTTTTTGCGTTATGACGTTCCGAATGAAGAATTGATTTTAGACCCCCTGCACCACCCCCCGCTGAAAAATCCACCATGTCATTTTCAAGAGGAGTTTCTAATCTATCAATTTGCCAAATTTCATTGTAATCTATTAAGCGGTTTACGAGTTATAAGAATTTGAAAAAAAAAAAATTCAGGATTTCTATGGAAAGGTGTTTGAAAAAATTTATGTACCAATTTGGTCACTTTTTTACGAATATTTTTTTATGTTCGAAGTTTATAGAAATTTTTTTTATACCACTTTAAAGAGTAACGCCTAATACACTTTGTAACCAAATTTCATTCAATTCGTGATAGTACTTTTTGCGTTATGACGTTCCGAATGAAGAATTGATTTTAGACCCCCTGCACCACCCCCCGCTAAAAAATCCACCATGTCATTTTCAAGAGGAGTTTCTAATCTATCAATTTGCCAAATTTCATTGTAATCTATTAAGCGGTTTACGAGTTATAAGAATTTGAAAAAAAAAATTCAGGATTTCTATGGAAAGGTGTTTGAAAAAATTTATGTACCAATTTGGTCACTTTTTTACGAATATTTTTTTATGTTCGAAGTTTATAGAAATTTTTTTTATACCATTTTAAAGAGTAACGCCTAATACACTTTGTAACCAAATTTCATTCAATTCGTGATAGTACTTTTTGCGTTATGACGTTCCGAATGAAGAATTGATTTTAGACCCCCTGCACCACCCCCCGCTGAAAAATCCACCATGTCATTTTCAAGAGGAGTTTCTAATCTATCAATTTGCCAAATTTCATTGTAATCTATTAAGCGGTTTACGAGTTATAAGAATTTGAAAAAAAAAAAATTCAGGATTTCTATGGAAAGGTGTTTGAAAAAATTTATGTACCAATTTGGTCACTTTTTTACGAATATTTTTTTATGTTCGAAGTTTATAGAAATTTTTTTTATACCATTTTAAAGAGTAACGCCTAATACACTTTGTAACCAAATTTCATTCAATTCGTGATAGTACTTTTTGCGTTATGGCGTTCCGAATGAAGAATTGATTTTAGACCCCCTGCACCACCCCCCGCTGAAAAATCCACCATGTCATTTTCAAGAGGAGTTTCTAATCTATCAATTTGCCAAATTTCATTGTAATCTATTAAGCGGTTTACGAGTTATAAGAATTTGAAAAAAAAAAATTCAGGATTTCTATGGAAAGGTGTTTGAAAAAATTTTTGTACCAATTTGGTCACTTTTTTACGAATATTTTTTTATGTTCGAAGTTTATAGAAATTTTTTTTATACCATTTTAAAGAGTAACGCCTAATACACTTTGTAACCAAATTTCATTCAATTCGTGATAGTACTTTTTGCGTTATGACGTTCCGAATGAAGAATTGATTTTAGACCCCCTGCACCAACCCCCGCTGAAAAATCCACCATGTCATTTTCAAGAGGAGTTTCTAATCTATCAATTTGCCAAATTTCATTGTAATCTATTAAGCGGTTTACGAGTTATAAGAATTTGAAAAAAAAAAATTCAGGATTTCTATGGAAAGGTGTTTGAAAAAATTTTTGTACCAATTTGGTCACTTTTTTACGAATATTTTTTTATGTTCGAAGTTTATAGAAATTTTTTTTATACCATTTTAAAGAGTAACGCCTAATACACTTTGTAACCAAATTTCATTCAATTCGTGATAGTACTTTTTGCGTTATGACGTTCCGAATGAAGAATTGATTTTAGACCCCCTGCACCACCCCCCGCTGAAAAATCCACCATGTCATTTTCAAGAGGAGTTTCTAATCTATCAATTTGCCAAATTTCATTGTAATCTATTAAGCGGTTTACGAGTTATAAGAATTTGAAAAAAAAAAAAATTCAGGATTTCTATGGAAAGGTGTTTGAAAACATTTTTGTACCAATTTGGTCACTTTTTTACGAATATTTTTTTATGTTCGAAGTTTATAGAAATTTTTTTTATACCATTTTAAAGAGTAACGCCTAATACACTTTGTAACCAAATTTCATTCAATTCGTGATAGTACTTTTTGCGTTATGACGTTCCGAATGAAGAATTGATTTTAGACCCCCTGCACCACCCCCCGCTGAAAAATCCACCATGTCATTTTCAAGAGGAGTTTCTAATCTATCAATTTGCCAAATTTCATTGTAATCTATTAAGCGGTTTACGAGTTATAAGAATTTGAAAAAAAAAAAAAAATCAGGATTTCTATGGAAAGGTGTTTGAAAAAATTTTTGTACCAATTTGGTCACTTTTTTACGAATATTTTTTTATGTTCGAAGTTTATAGAAATTTTTTTTATACCATTTTAAAGAGTAACGCCTAATACACTTTGTAAACAAATTTCATTCAATTCGTGATAGTACTTTTTGCGTTATGACGTTCCGAATGAAGAATTGATTTTAGACCCCCTGCACCAACCCCCGCTGAAAAATCCACCATGTCATTTTCAAGAGGAGTTTCTAATCTATCAATTTGCCAAATTTCATTGTAATCTATTAAGCTGTTTACGAGTTATAAGAATTTGAAAAAAAAAAAAATTCAGGATTTCTATGGAAAGGTGTTTGAAAAAATTTATGTACCAATTTGGTCACTTTTTTACGAATATTTTTCTATGTTCGAAGTTTATAGAAATTTTTTTTATACCATTTTAAAGAGTAACGCCTAATACACTTTGTAACCAAATTTCATTCAATTCGTGATAGTACTTTTTGCGTTATGACGTTCCGAATGAAGAATTGATTTTAGACCCCCTGCACCACCCCCCGCTGAAAAATCCACCATGTCATTTTCAAGAGGAGTTTCTAATCTATCAAGTTGCCAAATTTCATTGTAATCTATTAAGCGGTTTACGAGTTATAAGAATTTGAAAAAAAAAAAAAATTCAGGATTTCTATGGAAAGGTGTTTGAAAAAATTTATGTACCAATTTGGTCACTTTTTTACGAATATTTTTTTATGTTCGAAGTTTATAGAAATTTTTTTTATACCATTTTAAAGAGTAACGCCTAATACACTTTGTAACCAAATTTCATTCAATTCGTGATAGTACTTTTTGCGTTATGACGTTCCGAATGAAGAATTGATTTTAGACCCCCTGCACCACCCCCCGCTGAAAAATCCACCATGTCATTTTCAAGAGGAGTTTCTAATCTATCAATTTGCCAAATTTCATTGTAATCTATTAAGCGGTTTACGAGTTATAAGAATTTGAAAAAAAAAAAATTCAGGATTTCTATGGAAAGGTGTTTGAAAAAATTTATGTACCAATTTGGTCACTTTTTTACGAATATTTTTGTATGTTCGAAGTTTATAGAAATTTTTTTTATACCATTTTAAAGAGTAACGCCTAATACACTTTGTAACCAAATTTCATTCAATTCGTGATAGTACTTTTTGCGTTATGACGTTCCGAATGAAGAATTGATTTTAGACCCCCTGCACCACCCCCCGCTGAAAAATCCACCATGTCATTTTCAAGAGGAGTTTCTAATCTATCAATTTGCCAAATTTCATTGTAATCTATTAAGCGGTTTTGAAAAAAAAAAAAAATTCAGGATTTCTATGGAAAGGTGTTTGAAAAAATGTATGTACCAATTTGGTCACTTTTTTACGAATATTTTTTTATGTTCGAAGTTTATAGAAATTTTTTTTATACCATTTTAAAGAGTAACGCCTAATACACTTTGTAACCAAATTTCATTCAATTCGTGATAGTACTTTTTGCGTTATGACGTTCCGAATGAAGAATTGATTTTAGACCCCCTGCACCACCCCCCGCTGAAAAATCCACCATGTCATTTTCAAGAGGAGTTTCTAATCTATCAATTTGCCAAATTTCATTGTAATCTATTAAGCGGTTTACGAGTTATAAGAATTTGAAAAAAAAAACATATGAGAAGGCTACAATCCGCTGTGCGGATCGTTGAATACCCTATCCCATCCTATCTGTAAAACTAAAATCCCCAAAAAGTGCACATGGCTAAAAACACGATGTGGATAAAATAAGGAAAATGACATGGTGACAACAAATTCTTCAGACTGCTTACAAAAAACTTTTACGGTTCTACAAAAGACAAGGTTTTCCCCTGCATATGTTATGGGGTAGTGTATAAAAATGGTTTTTATATAAAAACGCCCCCAAAAAGTGGGGGTGGGTTAAAATGGTCTATGGACGAAATGTTCATATTTATGATACTAATGATTCTGCATCAAAAGTTTTTTCGAAAATTTTAAAATTTGACCGAAAAACGTTTTTAATTAAAAACGCCCCCAAAAAGTGGGCGTGGCAAAAAACTTTGTATGAACGAAATACAGATATTCAGATTGTCTAAATATGTTGTTCAGAAAGTTTTTCAAAATTCCTTATGGTTTGGCCAAAAAATACGTTTTTATAAAAAGGGGGCGTGGCAGTGGGCGGATTTCAAAAATTTTTACACTTGTTCTGCTGGGAGCAACGAAGAGTACGTGTACCAAATTTCATCTTTCTAGCTCAAAATTTAAGGCCCAAAAACTGGTGACGTACGGACGGACGGACGGACGGACGGACGGACGGACGGACGGACGGACGGACGGACAGACATGGCTAAATCGACTCAGCTATCGATTCTGAGTCGATCCATATACTTTGAGGTATATGTAGCTAAATTATTTCTCTATGTTACAAACTATGTATCAAAACTAATATACCCCTATGGGATAGGGTATAAAAATTCAGGATTTCTATGGAAAGGTGTTTGAAAAAATGTATGTACCAATTTGGTCACTTTTTTACGAATATTTTTTTATGTTCGAAGTTTATAGAATTTTTTTTTATACTATTTTAAAGAGAAACGCCAAATACACTTTGTAACCAAATTTCATTCAATTCGTGATAGTACTTTTTGCGTTATGACGTTCCGAATGAAGAATTGATTTTAGACCCCCTGCACCACCCCCCGCTGAAAAATCCACCATGTCATTTTCAAGAGGAGTTTCTAATCTATCAATTTGCCAAATTTCATTGTAATCTATTAAGCGGTTTACGAGTTATAAGAATTTGAAAAAAAAAAAAATTCAGGATTTCTATGGAAAGGTGTTTGAAAAAATTTTTGTACCAATTTGGTCACTTTTTTACGAATATTTTTTTATGTTCGAAGTTTATAGAAATTTTTTTTATACCATTTTAAAGAGTAACGCCTAATACACTTTGTAACCAAATTTCATTCAATTCGTGATAGTACTTTTTGCGTTATGACGTTCCGAATGAAGAATTGATTTTAGACCCCCTGCACCACCCCCCGCTGAAAAATCCACCATGTCATTTTCAAGAGGAGTTTCTAATCTATCAATTTGCCAAATTTCATTGTAATCTATTAAGCGGTTTACGAGTTATAAGAATTTGAAAAAAAAAATTCAGGATTTCTATGGAAAGGTGTTTGAAAAAATTTTTGTACCAATTTGGTCACTTTTTTACGAATATTTTTTTATGTTCGAAGTTTATAGAAATTTTTTTTATACCATTTTAAAGAGTAACGCCTAATACACTTTGTAACCAAATTTCATTCAATTCGTGATAGTACTTTTTGCGTTATGACGTTCCGAATGAAGAATTGATTTTAGACCCCCTGCACCACCCCCCGCTGAAAAATCCACCATGTCATTTTCAAGAGGAGTTTCTAATCTATCAATTTGCCAAATTTCATTGTAATCTATTAAGCGGTTTACGAGTTATAAGAATTTGAAAAAAAAAAAATTCAGGATTTCTATGGAAAGGTGTTTGAAAAAATTTTTGTACCAATTTGGTCACTTTTTTACGAATATTTTTTTATGTTCGAAGTTTATAGAATTTTTTTTTTATACCATTTTAAAGAGTAACGCCTAATACACTTTGTAACCAAATTTCATTCAATTCGTGATAGTACTTTTTGCGTTATGACGTTCCGAATGAAGAATTGATTTTAGACCCCCTGCACCACCCCCCGCGGAAAAATCCACCATGTCATTTTCAAGAGGAGTTTCTAATCTATCAATTTGCCAAATTTCATTGTAATCTATTAAGCGGTTTACGAGTTATAAGAATTTGAAAAAAAAAAAAATTCAGGATTTCTATGGAAAGGTGTTTGAAAAATTTTTTGTACCAATTTGGTCACTTTTTTACGAATATTTTTTTATGTTCGAAGTTTATAGAAATTTTTTTTATACCATTTTAAAGAGTAACGCCTAATACACTTTGTAACCAAATTTCATTCAATTCGTGATAGTACTTTTTGCGTTATGACGTTCCGAATGAAGAATTGATTTTAGACCCCCTGCACCACCCCCCGCTGAAAAATCCACCATGTCATTTTCAAGAGGAGTTTCTAATCTATCAATTTGCCAAATTTCATTGTAATCTATTAAGCGGTTTACGAGTTATAAGAATTTGAAAAAAAAAAAATTCAGGATTTCTATGGAAAGGTGTTTGAAAAAATTTATGTACCAATTTGGTCACTTTTTTACGAATATTTTTTTATGTTCGAAGTTTATAGAAATTTTTTTTATACCATTTTAAAGAGTAACGCCTAATACACTTTGTAACCAAATTTCATTCAATTCGTGATAGTACTTTTTGCGTTATGACGTTCCGAATGAAGAATTGATTTTAGACCCCCTGCACCACCCCCCGCTGAAAAATCCACCATGTCATTTTCAAGAGGAGTTTCTAATCTATCAATTTGCCAAATTTCATTGTAATCTATTAAGCGGTTTACGAGTTATAAGAATTTGAAAAAAAAAAATTCAGGATTTCTATGGAAAGGTGTTTGAAAAAATTTTTGTACCAATTTGGTCACTTTTTTACGAATATTTTTTTATGTTCGAAGTTTATAGAAATTTTTTTTATACCATTTTAAAGAGTAACGCCTAATACACTTTGTAACCAAATTTCATTCAATTCGTGATAGTACTTTTTGCGTTATGACGTTCCGAATGAAGAATTGATTTTAGACCCCCTGCACCACCCCCCGCTGAAAAATCCACCATGTCATTTTCAAGAGGAGTTTCTAATCTATCAATTTGCCAAATTTCATTGTAATCTATTAAGCGGTTTACGAGTTATAAGAATTTGAAAAAAAAAATTCAGGATTTCTATGGAAAGGTGTTTGAAAAAATGTATGTACCAATTTGGTCACTTTTTTACGTATATTTTTTTATGTTCGAAGTTTATAGAAAATTTTTTTATACCATTTTAAAGAGTAACGCCTAATACACTTTGTAACCAAATTTCATTCAATTCGTGATAGTACTTTTTGCGTTATGACGTTCCGAATGAAGAATTGATTTTAGACCCCCTGCACCACCCCCCGCTGAAAAATCCACCATGTCATTTTCAAGAGGAGTTTCTAATCTATCAATTTGCCAAATTTCATTGTAATCTATTAAGCGGTTTACGAGTTATAAGAATTTGAAAAAAAAAAAAATTCAGGATTTCTATGGAAAGGTGTTTGAAAAAATTTATGTACCAATTTGGTCACTTTTTTACGAATATTTTTTTATGTTCGAAGTTTATAGAAATTTTTTTTATACCATTTTAAAGAGTAACGCCTAATACACTTTGTAACCAAATTTCATTCAATTCGTGAAAGTACTGTTTGCGTTATGACGTTCCGAATGAAGAATTGATTTTAGACCCCCTGCACCACCCCCCGCTGAAAAATCCACCATGTCATTTTCAAGAGGAGTTTCTAATCTATCAATTTGCCAAATTTCATTGTAATCTATTAAGCGGTTTACGAGTTATAAGAATTTGAAAAAAAAAAAAAAATTCAGGATTTCTATGGAAAGGTGTTTGAAAAAATTTATGTACCAATTTGGTCACTTTTTTACGAATATTTTTTTATGTTCGAAGTTTATAGAAATTTTTTTTATACCATTTTAAAGAGTAACGCCTAATACACTTTGTAACCAAATTTCATTCAATTCGTGATAGTACTTTTTGCATTATGACGTTCCGAATGAAGAATTGATTTTAGACCCCCTGCACCACCCCCCGCTGAAAAATGCACCATGTCATTTTCAAGAGGAGTTTCTAATCTATCAATTTGCCAAATTTCATTGTAATCTATTAAGCGGTTTACGAGTTATAAGAATTTGAAAAAAAAAAAAAATTCAGGATTTCTATGGAAAGGTGTTTGAAAAAATTTATGTACCAATTTGGTCACTTTTTTACGAATATTTTTTTATGTTCGAAGTTTATAGAAATTTTTTTTATACCATTTTAAAGAGTAACGCCTAATACACTTTGTAACCAAATTTCATTCAATTCGTGATAGTACTTTTTGCGTTATGACGTTCCGAATGAAGAATTGATTTTAGACCCCCTGCACCACCCCCCGCTGAAAAATCCACCATGTCATTTTCAAGAGGAGTTTCTAATCTATCAATTTGCCAAATTTCATTGTAATCTATTAAGCGGTTTACGAGTTATAAGAATTTGAAAAAAAAAAATTCAGGATTTCTATGGAAAGGTGTTTGAAAAAATTTATGTACCAATTTGGTCACTTTTTTACGAATATTTTTTTATGTTCGAAGTTTATAGAAATTTTTTTTATACCATTTTAAAGAGTAACGCCTAATACACTTTGTAACCAAATTTCATTCAATTCCTGATAGTACTTTTTGCGTTATGACGTTCCGAATGAAGAATTGATTTTAGACCCCCTGCACCACCCCCCGCTGAAAAATCCACCATGTCATTTTCAAGAGGAGTTTCTAATCTATCAATTTGCCAAATTTCATTGTAATCTATTAAGCGGTTTACGAGTTATAAGAATTTGAAAAAAAAAATTCAGGATTTCTATGGAAAGGTGTTTGAAAAAATTTATGTACCAATTTGGTCACTTTTTTACGAATATTTTTTTATGTTCGAAGTTTATAGAAATTTTTTTTATACCATTTTAAAGAGTAACGCCTAATACACTTTGTAACCAAATTTCATTCAATTCGTGATAGTACTTTTTGCGTTATGACGTTCCGAATGAAGAATTGATTTTAGACCCCCTGCACCAACCCCCGCTGAAAAATCCACCATGTCATTTTCAAGAGGGGTTTCTAATCTATCAATTTGCCAAATTTCATTGTAATCTATTAAGCGGTTTACGAGTTATAAGAATTTGAAAAAAAAAAAAATTCAGGATTTCTATGGAAAGGTGTTTGAAAAAATTTATGTACCAATTTGGTCACTTTTTTACGAATATTTTTTTATGTTCGAAGTTTATAGAAATTTTTTTTATACCATTTTAAAGAGTAACGCCTAATACACTTTGTAACCAAATTTCATTCAATTCGTGATAGTACTTTTTGCGTTATGACGTTCCGAATGAAGAATTGATTTTAGACCCCCTGCACCACCCCCCGCTGAAAAATCCACCATGTCATTTTCAAGAGGAGTTTCTAATCTATCAATTTGCCAAATTTCATTGTAATCTATTAAGCGGTTTACGAGTTATAAGAATTTGAAAAAAAAAAATTCAGGATTTCTATGGAAAGGTGTTTGAAAAAATTTATGTACCAATTTGGTCACTTTTTTACGAATATTTTTTTATGTTCGAAGTTTATAGAAATTTTTTTATACCATTTTAAAGAGTAACGCCTAATACACTTTGTAACCAAATTTCATTCAATTCGTGATAGTACTTTTTGCGTTATGACGTTCCGAATGAAGAATTGATTTTAGACCCCCTGCACCACCCCCCGCTGAAAAATCCACCATGTCATTTTCAAGAGGAGTTTCTAATCTATCAATTTGCCAAATTTCATTGTAATCTATTAAGCGGTTTACGAGTTATAAGAATTTGAAAAAAAAAAATTCAGGATTTCTATGGAAAGGTGTTTGAAAAAATTTATGTACCAATTTGGTCACTTTTTTACGAATATTTTTTTATGTTCGAAGTTTATAGAAATTTTTTTTATACCATTTTAAAGAGTAACGCCTAATACACTTTGTAACCAAATTTCATTCAATTCGTGATAGTACTTTTTGCGTTATGACGTTCCGAATGAAGAATTGATTTTAGACCCCCTGCACCACCCCCCGCTGAAAAATCCACCATGTCATTTTCAAGAGGAGTTTCTAATCTATCAATTTGCCAAATTTCATTGTAATCTATTAAGCGGTTTACGAGTTATAAGAATTTGAAAAAAAAAAAATTCAGGATTTCTATGGAAAGGTGTTTGAAAAAATTTATGTACCAATTTGGTCACTTTTTTACGAATATTTTTTTATGTTCGAAGTTTATAGAAATTTTTTTTATACCATTTTAAAGAGTAACGCCTAATACACTTTGTAACCAAATTTCATTCAATTCGTGATAGTACTTTTTGCGTTATGACGTTCCGAATGAAGAATTGATTTTAGACCCCCTGCACCACCCCCCGCTGAAAAATCCACCATGTCATTTTCAAGAGGAGTTTCTAATCTATCAATTTGCCAAATTTCATTGTAATCTATTAAGCGGTTTACGAGTTATAAGAATTTGAAAAAAAAAATTCAGGATTTCTATGGAAAGGTGTTTGAAAAAATTTTTGTACCAATTTGGTCACTTTTTTACGAATATTTTTTTATGTTCGAAGTTTATAGAAATTTTTTTTATACCATTTTAAAGAGTAACGCCTAATACACTTTGTAACCAAATTTCATTCAATTCGTGATAGTACTTTTTGCGTTATGACGTTCCGAATGAAGAATTGATTTTAGACCCCCTGCACCAACCCCCGCTGAAAAATCCACCATGTCATTTTCAAGAGGAGTTTCTAATCTATCAATTTGCCAAATTTCATTGTAATCTATTAAGCGGTTTACGAGTTATAAGAATTTGAAAAAAAAAAATTCAGGATTTCTATGGAAAGGTGTTTGAAAAAATTTATGTACCAATTTGGTCACTTTTTTACGAATATTTTTTTATGTTCGAAGTTTATAGAAATTTTTTTTATACCATTTTAAAGAGTAACGCCTAATACACTTTGTAACCAAATTTCATTCAATTCGTGATAGTACTTTTTGCGTTATGACGTTCCGAATGAAGAATTGATTTTAGACCCCCTGCACCACCCCCCGCTGAAAAATCCACCATGTCATTTTCAAGAGGAGTTTCTAATCTATCAATTTGCCAAATTTCATTGTAATCTATTAAGCGGTTTACGAGTTATAAGAATTTGAAAAAAAAAAAAAAATTCAGGATTTCTATGGAAAGGTGTTTGAAAAAATTTATGTACCAATTTGGTCACTTTTTTACGAATATTTTTTTATGTTCGAAGTTTATAGAAATTTTTTTTATACCATTTTAAAGAGTAACGCCTAATACACTTTGTAACCAAATTTCATTCAATTCGTGATAGTACTTTTTGCGTTATGACGTTCCGAATGAAGAATTGATTTTAGACCCCCTGCACCACCCCCCGCTGAAAAATCCACCATGTCATTTTCAAGAGGAGTTTCTAATCTATCAATTTGCCAAATTTCATTGTAATCTATTAAGCGGTTTACGAGTTATAAGAATTTGAAAAAAAAAAAATTCAGGATTTCTATGGAAAGGTGTTTGAAAAAATTTATGTACCAATTTGGTCACTTTTTTACGAATATTTTTTTATGTTCGAAGTTTATAGAAATTTTTTTTATACCATTTTAAAGAGTAACGCCTAATACACTTTGTAACCAAATTTCATTCAATTCGTGATAGTACTTTTTGCGTTATGACGTTCCGAATGAAGAATTGATTTTAGACCCCCTGCACCACCCCCCGCTGAAAAATCCACCATGTCATTTTCAAGAGGAGTTTCTAATCTATCAATTTGCCAAATTTCATTGTAATCTATTAAGCGGTTTACGAGTTATAAGAATTTGAAAAAAAAAAAATTCAGGATTTCTATGGAAAGGTGTTTGAAAAAATTTATGTACCAATTTGGTCACTTTTTTACGAATATTTTTTTATGTTCGAAGTTTATAGAAATTTTTTTTATACCATTTTAAAGAGTAACGCCTAATACACTTTGTAACCAAATTTCATTCAATTCGTGATAGTACTTTTTGCGTTATGACGTTCCGAATGAAGAATTGATTTTAGACCCCCTGCACCACCCCCCGCTGAAAAATCCACCATGTCATTTTCAAGAGGAGTTTCTAATCTATCAATTTGCCAAATTTCATTGTAATCTATTAAGCGGTTTACGAGTTATAAGAATTTGAAAAAAAAAAAATTCAGGATTTCTATGGAAAGGTGTTTGAAAAAATTTATGTACCAATTTGGTCACTTTTTTACGAATATTTTTTTATGTTCGAAGTTTATAGAAATTTTTTTATACCATTTTAAAGAGTAACGCCTAATACACTTTGTAACCAAATTTCATTCAATTCGTGATAGTACTTTTTGCGTTATAACGTTCCGAATGAAGAATTGATTTTAGACCCCCTGCACCTTCCCCCGCTGAAAAATCCACCATGTCATTTTCAAGAGGAGTTTCTAATCTATCAATTTGCCAAATTTCATTGTAATCTATTAAGCGGTTTACGAGTTATAAGAATTTGAAAAAAAAAAAAAATTCAGGATTTCTATGGAAAGGTGTTTGAAAAAATGTATGTACCAATTTGGTCACTTTTTTACGAATATTTTTTGATGTTCGAAGTTTCTAGACATTTTTTTTATACCATTTTAAAGGGTAACGCCTAATACACTTTGTAACCAAATTTCATTCAATTCGTGATAGTAGTTTTCGCGTTATGACGTTCCGAATGAAGAATTGATTTTAGACCCCCTGCACCACCCCCCGCTGAAAAATCCACCATGTCATTTTCAAGAGGAGTTTCTAATCTATCAATTTGCCAAATTTCATTGTAATCTATTAAGCGGTTTACGAGTTATAAGAATTTGAAAAAAAAAAAAAATTCAGGATTTCTATGGAAAGGTGTTTGAAAAAATTTATGTACCAATTTGGTCACTTTTTTACGAATATTTTTTTATGTTCGAAGTTTATAGAAATTTTTTTTATACCATTTTAAAGAGTAACGCCTAATACACTTTGTAACCAAATTTCATTCAATTCGTGATAGTACTTTTTGCGTTATGACGTTCCGAATGAAGAATTGATTTTAGACCCCCTGCACCACCCCCCGCTGAAAAATCCACCATGTCATTTTCAAGAGGAGTTTCTAATCTATCAATTTGCCAAATTTCATTGTAATCTATTAAGCGGTTTACGAGTTATAAGAATTTGAAAAAAAAAAAATTCAGGATTTCTATGGAAAGGTGTTTGAAAAAATGTATGTACCAATTTGGTCACTTTTTTACGAATATTTTTTTATGTTCGAAGTTTATAGAAATTTTTTTTATACCATTTTAAAGAGTAACGCCTAATACACTTTGTAACCAAATTTCATTCAATTCGTGATAGTACTTTTTGCGTTATGACGTTCCGAATGAAGAATTGATTTTAGACCCCCTGCACCACCCCCCGCTGAAAAATCCACCATGTCATTTTCAAGAGGAGTTTCTAATCTATCAATTTGCCAAATTTCATTGTAATCTATTAAGCGGTTTACGAGTTATAAGAATTTGAAAAAAAAAAAAATTCAGGATTTCTATGGAAAGGTGTTTGAAAAAATTTATGTACCAATTTGGTCACTTTTTTACGAATATTTTTTTATGTTCGAAGTTTATAGAAATTTTTTTTATACCATTTTAAAGAGTAACGCCTAATACACTTTGTAACCAAATTTCATTCAATTCGTGATAGTACTTTTTGCGTTATGACGTTCCGAATGAAGAATTGATTTTAGACCCCCTGCACCACCCCCCGCTGAAAAATCCACCATGTCATTTTCAAGAGGAGTTTCTAATCTATCAATTTGCCAAATTTCATTGTAATCTATTAAGCGGTTTACGAGTTATAAGAATTTGAAAAAAAAAAATTCAGGATTTCTATGGAAAGGTGTTTGAAAAAATTTATGTACCAATTTGGTCACTTTTTTACGAATATTTTTTTATGTTCGAAGTTTATAGAAATTTTTTTTATACCATTTTAAAGAGTAACGCCTAATACACTTTGTAACCAAATTTCATTCAATTCGTGATAGTACTTTTTGCGTTATGACGTTCCGAATGAAGAATTGATTTTAGACCCCCTGCACCACCCCCCGCTGAAAAATCCACCATGTCATTTTCAAGAGGAGTTTCTAATCTATCAATTTGCCAAATTTCATTGTAATCTATTAAGCGGTTTACGAGTTATAAGAATTTGAAAAAAAAAAATTCAGGATTTCTATGGAAAGGTGTTTGAAAAAATTTTTGTACCAATTTGGTCACTTTTTTACGAATATTTTTTTATGTTCAAAGTTTATAGAAATTTTTTTTATACCATTTTAAAGAGTAACGCCTAATACACTTTGTAACCAAATTTCATTCAATTCGTGATAGTACTTTTTGCGTTATGACGTTCCGAATGAAGAATTGATTTTAGACCCCCTGCACCAACCCCCGCTGAAAAATCCACCATGTCATTTTCAAGAGGAGTTTCTAATCTATCAATTTGCCAAATTTCATTGTAATCTATTAAGCGGTTTACGAGTTATAAGAATTTGAAAAAAAAAAAAATTCAGGATTTCTATGGAAAGGTGTTTGAAAAAATTTATGTACCAATTTGGTCACTTTTTTACGAATATTTTTTTATGTTCGAAGTTTATAGAAATTTTTTTTATACCATTTTAAAGAGTAACGCCTAATACACTTTGTAACCAAATTTCATTCAATTCGTGATAGTACTTTTTGCGTTATGACGTTCCGAATGAAGAATTGATTTTACACCCCCTGCACCAACCCCCGCTGAAAAATCCACCATGTCATTTTCAAGAGGAGTTTCTAATCTATCAATTTGCCAAATTTCATTGTAATCTATTAAGCGGTTTACGAGTTATAAGAATTTGAAAAAAAAAAAATTCAGGATTTCTATGGAAAGGTGTTTGAAAAAATTTATGTACCAATTTGGTCACTTTTTTACGAATATTTTTTTATGTTCGAAGTTTATAGAAATTTTTTTTATACCATTTTAAAGAGTAACGCCTAATACACTTTGTAACCAAATTTCATTCAATTCGTGATAGTACTTTTTGCGTTATGACGTTCCGAATGAAGAATTGATTTTAGACCCCCTGCACCACCCCCCGCTGAAAAATCCACCATGTCATTTTCAAGAGGAGTTTCTAATCTATCAATTTGCCAAATTTCATTGTAATCTATTAAGCGGTTTACGAGTTATAAGAATTTGAAAAAAAAAAAATTCAGGATTTCTATGGAAAGGTGTTTGAAAAAATTTTTGTACCAATTTGGTCACTTTTTTACGAATATTTTTTTATGTTCGAAGTTTATAGAAATTTTTTTTATACCATTTTAAAGAGTAACGCCTAATACACTTTGTAACCAAATTTCATTCAATTCGTGATAGTACTTTTTGCGTTATGACGTTCCGAATGAAGAATTGATTTTAGACCCCCTGCACCAACCCCCGCTGAAAAATCCACCATGTCATTTTCAAGAGGAGTTTCTAATCTATCAATTTGCCAAATTTCATTGTAATCTATTAAGCGGTTTACGAGTTATAAGAATTTGAAAAAAAAAAATTCAGGATTTCTATGGAAAGGTGTTTGAAAAAATTTATGTACCAATTTGGTCACTTTTTTACGAATATTTTTTTATGTTCGAAGTTTATAGAAATTTTTTTTATACCATTTTAAAGAGTAACGCCTAATACACTTTGTAACCAAATTTCATTCAATTCGTGATAGTACTTTTTGCGTTATGACGTTCCGAATGAAGAATTGATTTTAGACCCCCTGCACCACCCCCCGCTGAAAAATCCACCATGTCATTTTCAAGAGGAGTTTCTAATCTATCAATTTGCCAAATTTCATTGTAATCTATTAAGCGGTTTACGAGTTATAAGAATTTGAAAAAAAAAAATTCAGGATTTCTATGGAAAGGTGTTTGAAAAAATTTTTGTACCAATTTGGTCACTTTTTTACGAATATTTTTTTATGTTCAAAGTTTATAGAAATTTTTTTTATACCATTTTAAAGAGTAACGCCTAATACACTTTGTAACCAAATTTCATTCAATTCGTGATAGTACTTTTTGCGTTATGACGTTCCGAATGAAGAATTGATTTTAGACCCCCTGCACCAACCCCCGCTGAAAAATCCACCATGTCATTTTCAAGAGGAGTTTCTAATCTATCAATTTGCCAAATTTCATTGTAATCTATTAAGCGGTTTACGAGTTATAAGAATTTGAAAAAAAAAAAAATTCAGGATTTCTATGGAAAGGTGTTTGAAAAAATTTATGTACCAATTTGGTCACTTTTTTACGAATATTTTTTTATGTTCGAAGTTTATAGAAATTTTTTTTATACCATTTTAAAGAGTAACGCCTAATACACTTTGTAACCAAATTTCATTCAATTCGTGATAGTACTTTTTGCGTTATGACGTTCCGAATGAAGAATTGATTTTAGACCCCCTGCACCAACCCCCGCTGAAAAATCCACCATGTCATTTTCAAGAGGAGTTTCTAATCTATCAATTTGCCAAATTTCATTGTAATCTATTAAGCGGTTTACGAGTTATAAGAATTTGAAAAAAAAAAAAAAATTCAGGATTTCTATGGAAAGGTGTTTGAAAAAATTTATGTACCAATTTGGTCACTTTTTTACGAATATTTTTTTATGTTCGAAGTTTATAGAAATTTTTTTTATACCATTTTAAAGAGTAACGCCTAATACACTTTGTAACCAAATTTCATTCAATTCGTGATAGTACTTTTTGCGTTATGACGTTCCGAATGAAGAATTGATTTTAGACCCCCTGCACCACCCCCCGCTGAAAAATCCACCATGTCATTTTCAAGAGGAGTTTCTAATCTATCAATTTGCCAAATTTCATTGTAATCTATTAAGCGGTTTACGAGTTATAAGAATTTGAAAAAAAAAAAATTCAGGATTTCTATGGAAAGGTGTTTGAAAAAATTTTTGTACCAATTTGGTCACTTTTTTACGAATATTTTTTTATGTTCGAAGTTTATAGAAATTTTTTTTATACCATTTTAAAGAGTAACGCCTAATACACTTTGTAACCAAATTTCATTCAATTCGTGATAGTACTTTTTGCGTTATGACGTTCCGAATGAAGAATTGATTTTAGACCCCCTGCACCAACCCCCGCTGAAAAATCCACCATGTCATTTTCAAGAGGAGTTTCTAATCTATCAATTTGCCAAATTTCATTGTAATCTATTAAGCGGTTTACGAGTTATAAGAATTTGAAAAAAAAAAATTCAGGATTTCTATGGAAAGGTGTTTGAAAAAATTTATGTACCAATTTGGTCACTTTTTTACGAATATTTTTTTATGTTCGAAGTTTATAGAAATTTTTTTTATACCATTTTAAAGAGTAACGCCTAATACACTTTGTAACCAAATTTCATTCAATTCGTGATAGTACTTTTTGCGTTATGACGTTCCGAATGAAGAATTGATTTTAGACCCCCTGCACCACCCCCCGCTGAAAAATCCACCATGTCATTTTCAAGAGGAGTTTCTAATCTATCAATTTGCCAAATTTCATTGTAATCTATTAAGCGGTTTACGAGTTATAAGAATTTGAAAAAAAAAAAATTCAGGATTTCTATGGAAAGGTGTTTGAAAAAATTTATGTACCAATTTGGTCACTTTTTTACGAATATTTTTTTATGTTCGAAGTTTATAGAAATTGTTTTTATACCATTTTAAAGAGTAACGCCTAATATACTTTGTAACCAAATTTCATTCAATTCGTGATAGTACTTTTTGCGTTATGACGTTCCGAATGAAGAATTGATTTTAGACCCCCTGCACCACCCCCCGCTGAAAAATCCACCATGTCATTTTCAAGAGGAGTTTCTAATCTATCAATTTGCCAAATTTCATTGTAATCTATTAAGCGGTTTACGAGTTATAAGAATTTGAAAAAAAAAAAAAAATCAGGATTTCTATGGAAAGGTGTTTGAAAAAATTTATGTACCAATTTGGTCACTTTTTTACGAATATTTTTTTATGTTCGAAGTTTATAGAAATTTTTTTTATACCATTTTAAAGAGTAACGCCTAATACACTTTGTAACCAAATTTCATTCAATTCGTGATAGTACTTTTTGCGTTATGACGTTCCGAATGAAGAATTGATTTTAGACCCCCTGCACCACCCCCCGCTGAAAAATCCACCATGTCATTTTCAAGAGGAGTTTCTAATCTATCAATTTGCCAAATTTCATTGTAATCTATTAAGCGGTTTACGAGTTATAAGAATTTGAAAAAAAAAAAATTCAGGATTTCTATGGAAAGGTGTTTGAAAAAATTTATGTACCAATTTGGTCACTTTTTTACGAATATTTTTTTATGTTCGAAGTTTATAGAAATTTTTTTTATACCATTTTAAAGAGTAACGCCTAATACACTTTGTAACCAAATTTCATTCAATTCGTGATAGTACTTTTTGCGTTATGACGTTCCGAATGAAGAATTGATTTTAGACCCCCTGCACCACCCCCCGCTGAAAAATCCGCCATGTTATTTTCAAGAGGAGTTTCTAATCTATCAATTTGCCAAATTTCATTGTAATCTATTAAGCGGTTTACGAGTTATAAGAATTTGAAAAAAAAAAAAAATTCAGGATTTCTATGGAAAGGTGTTTGAAAAAATTTATGTACCGATTTGGTCACTTTTTTACGAATATTTTTTTATGTTCGAAGTTTATAGAAATTTTTTTTATACCATTTTAAAGAGTAACGCCTAATACACTTTGTAACCAAATTTCATTCAATTCGTGATAGTACTTTTTGCGTTATGACGTTCCGAATGAAGAATTGATTTTAGACCCCCTGCACCACCCCCCGCTGAAAAATCCACCATGTCATTTTCAAGAGGAGTTTCTAATCTATCAATTTGCCAAATTTCATTGTAATCTATTAAGCGGTTTACGAGTTATAAGAATTTGAAAAAAAAAAAATTCAGGATTTCTATGGAAAGGTGTTTGAAAAAATGTATGTACCAATTTGGTCACTTTTTTACGAATATTTTTTTATGTTCGAAGTTTATAGAAATTTTTTTTATACCATTTTAAAGAGTAACGCCTAATACACTTTGTAACCAAATTTCATTCAATTCGTGATAGTACTTTTTGCGTTATGACGTTCCGAATGAAGAATTGATTTTAGACCCCCTGCACCACCCCCCGCTGAAAAATCCACCATGTCATTTTCAAGAGGAGTTTCTAATCTATCAATTTGCCAAATTTCATTGTAATCTATTAAGCGGTTTACGAGTTATAAGAATTTGAAAAAAAAAAAATTCAGGATTTCTATGGAAAGGTGTTTGAAAAAATTTATGTACCAATTTGGTCACTTTTTTACGAATATTTTTTTATGTTCGAAGTTTATAGAAATTGTTTTTATACCATTTTAAAGAGTAACGCCTAATATACTTTGTAACCAAATTTCATTCAATTCGTGATAGTACTTTTTGCGTTATGACGTTCCGAATGAAGAATTGATTTTAGACCCCCTGCACCACCCCCCGCTGAAAAATCCACCATGTCATTTTCAAGAGGAGTTTCTAATCTATCAATTTGCCAAATTTCATTGTAATCTATTAAGCGGTTTACGAGTTATAAGAATTTGAAAAAAAAAAAAAATCAGGATTTCTATGGAAAGGTGTTTGAAAAAATTTATGTACCAATTTGGTCACTTTTTTACGAATATTTTTTTATGTTCGAAGTTTATAGAAATTTTTTTTATACCATTTTAAAGAGTAACGCCTAATACACTTTGTAACCAAATTTCATTCAATTCGTGATAGTACTTTTTGCGTTATGACGTTCCGAATGAAGAATTGATTTTAGACCCCCTGCACCACCCCCCGCTGAAAAATCCACCATGTCATTTTCAAGAGGAGTTTCTAATCTATCAATTTGCCAAATTTCATTGTAATCTATTAAGCGGTTTACGAGTTATAAGAATTTGAAAAAAAAAAAATTCAGGATTTCTATGGAAAGGTGTTTGAAAAAATTTATGTACCAATTTGGTCACTTTTTTACGAATATTTTTTTATGTTCGAAGTTTATAGAAATTTTTTTTATACCATTTTAAAGAGTAACGCCTAATACACTTTGTAACCAAATTTCATTCAATTCGTGATAGTACTTTTTGCGTTATGACGTTCCGAATGAAGAATTGATTTTAGACCCCCTGCACCACCCCCCGCTGAAAAATCCGCCATGTTATTTTCAAGAGGAGTTTCTAATCTATCAATTTGCCAAATTTCATTGTAATCTATTAAGCGGTTTACGAGTTATAAGAATTTGAAAAAAAAAAAAAATTCAGGATTTCTATGGAAAGGTGTTTGAAAAAATTTATGTACCGATTTGGTCACTTTTTTACGAATATTTTTTTATGTTCGAAGTTTATAGAAATTTTTTTTATACCATTTTAAAGAGTAACGCCTAATACACTTTGTAACCAAATTTCATTCAATTCGTGATAGTACTTTTTGCGTTATGACGTTCCGAATGAAGAATTGATTTTAGACCCCCTGCACCACCCCCCGCTGAAAAATCCACCATGTCATTTTCAAGAGGAGTTTCTAATCTATCAATTTGCCAAATTTCATTGTAATCTATTAAGCGGTTTACGAGTTATAAGAATTTGAAAAAAAAAAAAATTCAGGATTTCTATGGAAAGGTGTTTGAAAAAATGTATGTACCAATTTGGTCACTTTTTTACGAATATTTTTTTATGTTCGAAGTTTATAGAAATTTTTTTTATACCATTTTAAAGAGTAACGCCTAATACACTTTGTAACCAAATTTCATTCAATTCGTGATAGTACTTTTTGCGTTATGACGTTCCGAATGAAGAATTGATTTTAGACCCCCTGCACCACCCCCCGCTGAAAAATCCACCATGTCATTTTCAAGAGGAGTTTCTAATCTATCAATTTGCCAAATTTCATTGTAATCTATTAAGCGGTTTACGAGTTATAAGAATTTGAAAAAAAAAATATTCAGGATTTCTATGGAAAGGTGTTTGAAAAAATTTTTGTACCAATTTGGTCACTTTTTTACGAATATTTTTTTATGTTCGAAGTTTATAGAAATTTTTTTTATACCATTTTAAAGAGTAACGCCTAATACACTTTGTAACCAAATTTCATTCAATTCGTGATAGTACTTTTTGCGTTATGACGTTCCGAATGAAGAATTGATTTTAGACCCCCTGCACCACCCCCCGCTGAAAAATCCACCATGTCATTTTCAAGAGGAGTTTCTAATCTATCAATTTGCCAAATTTCATTGTAATCTATTAAGCGGTTTACGAGTTATAAGAATTTGAAAAAAAAAAATTCAGGATTTCTATGGAAAGGTGTTTGAAAAAATTTATGTACCAATTTGGTCACTTTTTTACGAATATTTTTTTATGTTCGAAGTTTATAGAAATTTTTTTTATACCATTTTAAAGAGTAACGCCTAATACACTTTGTAACCAAATTTCATTCAATTCGTGATAGTACTTTTTGCGTTATGACGTTCCGAATGAAGAATTGATTTTAGACCCCCTGCACCACCCCCCGCTGAAAAATCCACCATGTCATTTTCAAGAGGAGTTTCTAATCTATCAATTTGCCAAATTTCATTGTAATCTATTAAGCGGTTTACGAGTTATAAGAATTTGAAAAAAAAAAAATTCAGGATTTCTATGGAAAGGTGTTTGAAAAAATTTATGTACCAATTTGGTCACTTTTTTACGAATATTTTTTTATGTTCGAAGTTTATAGAAATTTTTTTTATACCATTTTAAAGAGTAACGCCTAATACACTTTGTAACCAAATTTCATTCAATTCGTGATAGTACTTTTTGCGTTATGACGTTCCGAATGAAGAATTGATTTTAGACCCCCTGCACCACCCCCCGCTGAAAAATCCACCATGTCATTTTCAAGAGGAGTTTCTAATCTATCAATTTGCCAAATTTCATTGTAATCTATTAAGCGGTTTACGAGTTATAAGAATTTGAAAAAAAAAAATTCAGGATTTCTATGGAAAGGTGTTTGAAAAAATTTATGTACCAATTTGGTCACTTTTTTACGAATATTTTTTTATGTTCGAAGTTTATAGAAATTTTTTTTTATACCATTTTAAAGAGTAACGCCTAATACACTTTGTAACCAAATTTCATTCAATTCGTGATAGTACTTTTTGCGTTATGACGTTCCGAATGAAGAATTGATTTTAGACCCCCTGCACCACCCCCCGCTGAAAAATCCACCATGTCATTTTCAAGAGGAGTTTCTAATCTATCAATTTGCCAAATTTCATTGTAATCTATTAAGCGGTTTACGAGTTATAAGAATTTGAAAAAAAAAAAAAATTCAGGATTTCTATGGAAAGGTGTTTGAAAAAATTTATGTACCAATTTGGTCACTTTTTTACGAATATTTTTTTATGTTCGAAGTTTATAGAAATTTTTTTATACCATTTTAAAGAGTAACGCCTAATACACTTTGTAACCAAATTTCATTCAATTCGTGATAGTACTTTTTGCGTTATGACGTTCCGAATGAAGAATTGATTTTAGACCCCCTGCACCACCCCCCGCTGAAAAATCCACCATGTCATTTTCAAGAGGAGTTTCTAATCTATCAATTTGCCAAATTTCATTGTAATCTATTAAGCGGTTTACGAGTTATAAGAATTTGAAAAAAAAAAAATTCAGGATTTCTATGGAAAGGTGTTTGAAAAAATGTTTGTACCAATTTGGTCACTTTTTTACGAATATTTTTTTATGTTCGAAGTTTATAGAAATTTTTTTTATACCATTTTAAAGAGTAACGCCTAATACACTTTGTAACCAAATTTCATTCAATTCGTGATAGTACTTTTTGCGTTATGACGTTCCGAATGAAGAATTGATTTTAGACCCCCTGCACCAACCCCCGCTGAAAAATCCACCATGTCATTTTCAAGAGGAGTTTCTAATCTATCAATTTGCCAAATTTCATTGTAATCTATTAAGCGGTTTACGAGTTATAAGAATTTGAAAAAAAAAAAATTCAGGATTTCTATGGAAAGGTGTTTGAAAAAATGTATGTACCAATTTGGTCACTTTTTTACGAATATTTTTTTATGTTCGAAGTTTATAGAAATTTTTTTTATACCATTTTAAAGAGTAACGCCTAATACACTTTGTAACCAAATTTCATTCAATTCGTGATAGTACTTTTTGCGTTATGACGTTCCGAATGAAGAATTGATTTTAGACCCCCTGCACCACCCCCCCGCTGAAAAATCCACCATGTCATTTTCAAGAGGAGTTTCTAATCTATCAATTTGCCAAATTTCATTGTAATCTATTAAGCGGTTTACGAGTTATAAGAATTTGAAAAAAAAAAAATTCAGGATTTCTATGGAAAGGTGTTTGAAAAAATTTTTGTACCAATTTGGTCACTTTTTTACGAATATTTTTTTATGTTCGAAGTTTATAGAAATTTTTTTTATACCATTTTAAAGAGTAACGCCTAATACACTTTGTAACCAAATTTCATTCAATTCGTGATAGTACTTTTTGCGTTATGACGTTCCGAATGAAGAATTGATTTTAGACCCCCTGCACCACCCCCCGCTGAAAAATCCACCATGTCATTTTCAAGAGGAGTTTCTAATCTATCAATTTGCCAAATTTCATTGTAATCTATTAAGCGGTTTACGAGTTATAAGAATTTGAAAAAAAAAAAATTCAGGATTTCTATGGAAAGGTGTTTGAAAAAATTTATGTACCAATTTGGTCACTTTTTTACGAATATTTTTTTATGTTCGAAGTTTATAGAAATTTTTTTTATACCATTTAAAGAGTAACGCCTAATACACTTTGTAACCAAATTTCATTCAATTCGTGATAGTACTTTTTGCGTTATGACGTTCCGAATGAAGAATTGATTTTAGACCCCCTGCACCACCCCCGCTGAAAAATCCACCATGTCATTTTCAAGAGGAGTTTCTAATCTATCAATTTGCCAAATTTCATTGTAATCTATTAAGCGGTTTACGAGTTATAAGAATTTGAAAAAAAAAAATTCAGGATTTCTATGGAAAGGTGTTTGAAAAAATTTTTGTACCAATTTGGTCACTTTTTTACGAATATTTTTTTATGTTCGAAGTTTATAGAAATTTTTTTTATACCATTTTAAAGAGTAACGCCTAATACACTTTGTAACCAAATTTCATTCAATTCGTGATAGTACTTTTTGCGTTATGACGTTCCGAATGAAGAATTGATTTTAGACCCCCTGCACCACCCCCCGCTGAAAAATCCACCATGTCATTTTCAAGAGGAGTTTCTAATCTATCAATTTGCCAAATTTCATTGTAATCTATTAAGCGGTTTACGAGTTATAAGAATTTGAAAAAAAAAAATTCAGGATTTCTATGGAAAGGTGTTTGAAAAAATTTATGTACCAATTTGGTCACTTTTTTACGAATATTTTTTTATGTTCGAAGTTTATAGAAATTTTTTTTATACCATTTTAAAGAGTAACGCCTAATACACTTTGTAACCAAATTTCATTCAATTCGTGATAGTACTTTTTGCGTTATGACGTTCCGAATGAAGAATTGATTTTAGACCCCCTGCACCACCCCCCGCTGAAAAATCCACCATGTCATTTTCAAGAGGAGTTTCTAATCTATCAATTTGCCAAATTTCATTGTAATCTATTAAGCGGTTTACGAGTTATAAGAATTTGAAAAAAAAAAAAATTCAGGATTTCTATGGAAAGGTGTTTGAAAAAATTTATGTACCAATTTGGTCACTTTTTTACGAATATTTTTTTATGTTCGAAGTTTATAGAAATTTTTTTTATACCATTTTAAAGAGTAACGCCTAATACACTTTGTAACCAAATTTCATTCAATTCGTGATAGTACTTTTTGCGTTATGACGTTCCGAATGAAGAATTGATTTTAGACCCCCTGCACCACCCCCCGCTGAAAAATCCACCATGTCATTTTCAAGAGGAGTTTCTAATCTATCAATTTGCCAAATTTCATTGTAATCTATTAAGCGGTTTACGAGTTATAAGAATTTGAAAAAAAAAAAAAATTCAGGATTTCTATGGAAAGGTGTTTGAAAAAATTTATGTACCAATTTGGTCACTTTTTTACGAATATTTTTTTATGTTCGAAGTTTATAGAAATTTTTTTTATACCATTTTAAAGAGTAACGCCTAATACACTTTGTAACCAAATTTCATTCAATTCGTGATAGTACTTTTTGCGTTATGACGTTCCGAATGAAGAATTGATTTTAGACCCCCTGCACCACCCCCCGCTGAAAAATCCACCATGTCATTTTCAAGAGGAGTTTCTAATCTATCAATTTGCCAAATTTCATTGTAATCTATTAAGCGGTTTACGAGTTATAAGAATTTGAAAAAAAAAAAATTCAGGATTTCTATGGAAAGGTGTTTGAAAAAATTTATGTACCAATTTGGTCACTTTTTTACGAATATTTTTTTATGTTCGAAGTTTATAGAAATTTTTTTTATACCATTTTAAAGAGTAACGCCTAATACACTTTGTAACCAAATTTCATTCAATTCGTGATAGTACTTTTTGCGTTATGACGTTCCGAATGAAGAATTGATTTTAGACCCCCTGCACCACCCCCCGCTGAAAAATCCACCATGTCATTTTCAAGAGGAGTTTCTAATCTATCAATTTGCCAAATTTCATTGTAATCTATTAAGCGGTTTACGAGTTATAAGAATTTGAAAAAAAAAAAAATTCAGGATTTCTATGGAAAGGTGTTTGAAAAAATGTATGTACCAATTTGGTCACTTTTTTACGAATATTTTTTTATGTTCGAAGTTTATAGAAATTTTTTTTATACCATTTTAAAGAGTAACGCCTAATACACTTTGTAACCAAATTTCATTCAATTCGTGATAGTACTTTTTGCGTTATGACGTTCCGAATGAAGAATTGATTTTAGACCCCCTGCACCACCCCCCGCTGAAAAATCCACCATGTCATTTTCAAGAGGAGTTTCTAATCTATCAATTTGCCAAATTTCATTGTAATCTATTAAGCGGTTTACGAGTTATAAGAATTTGAAAAAAAAAATTCAGGATTTCTATGGAAAGGTGTTTGAAAAAATTTATGTACCAATTTGGTCACTTTTTTACGAATATTTTTTTTATGTTCGAAGTTTATAGAAATTTTTTTATACCATTTTAAAGAGTAACGCCTAATACACTTTGTAACCAAATTTCATTCAATTCGTGATAGTACTTTTTGCGTTATGACGTTCCGAATGAAGAATTGATTTTAGACCCCCTGCACCTACCCCCGCTGAAAAATCCACCATGTCATTTTCAAGAGGAGTTTCTAATCTATCAATTTGCCAAATTTCATTGTAATCTATTAAGCGGTTTACGAGTTATAAGAATTTGAAAAAAAAAAAAATTCAGGATTTCTTTGGAAAGGTGTTTGAAAAAATTTATGTACCAATTTGGTCACTTTTTTACGAATATTTTTTTATGTTCGAAGTTTATAGAAATTTTTTTTATACCATTTTAAAGAGTAACGCCTAATACACTTTGTAACCAAATTTCATTCAATTCGTGATAGTACTTTTTGCGTTATGACGTTCCGAATGAAGAATTGATTTTAGACCCCCTGCACCACCCCCCGCTGAAAAATCCACCATGTCATTTTCAAGAGGAGTTTCTAATCTATCAATTTGCCAAATTTCATTGTAATCTATTAAGCGGTTTACGAGTTATAAGAATTTGAAAAAAAAAAATTCAGGATTTCTATGGAAAGGTGTTTGAAAAAATGTTTGTACCAATTTGGTCACTTTTTTACGAATATTTTTTTATGTTCGAAGTTTATAGAAATTTTTTTTATACCATTTTAAAGAGTAACGCCTAATACACTTTGTAACCAAATTTCATTCAATTCGTGATAGTACTTTTTGCGTTATGACGTTCCGAATGAAGAATTGATTTTAGACCCCCTGCACCACCCCCGCTGAAAAATCCACCATGTTATTTTCAAGAGGAGTTTCTAATCTATCAATTTGCCAAATTTCATTGTAATCTATTAAGCGGTTTACGAGTTATAAGAATTTGAAAAAAAAAAATTCAGGATTTCTATGGAAAGGTGTTTGAAAAAATTTATGTACCAATTTGGTCACTTTTTTACGAACATTTTTTTATGTTCGAAGTTTATAGAAATTTTTTTTTATACCATTTTAAAGAGTAACGCCTAATACACTTTGTAACCAAATTTCATTCAATTCGTGATAGTACTTTTTGCGTTATGACGTTCCGAATGAAGAATTGATTTTAGACCCCCTGCACCACCCCCCGCTGAAAAATCCACCATGTCATTTTCAAGAGGAGTTTCTAATCTATCAATTTGCCAAATTTCATTGTAATCTATTAAGCGGTTTACGAGTTATAAGAATTTGAAAAAAAAAAAATTCAGGATTTCTATGGAAAGGTGTTTGAAAAAATTTATGTACCAATTTGGTCACTTTTTTACGAACATTTTTTTATGTTCGAAGTTTATAGAAATTTTTTTTATACCATTTTAAAGAGTAACGCCTAATACACTTTGTAACCAAATTTCATTCAATTCGTGATAGTACTTTTTGCGTTATGACGTTCCGAATGAAGAATTGATTTTAGACCCCCTGCACCACCCCCCGCTGAAAAATCCACCATGTCATTTTCAAGAGGAGTTTCTAATCTATCAATTTGCCAAATTTCATTGTAATCTATTAAGCGGTTTACGAGTTATAAGAATTTGAAAAAAAAAAAGTTCAGGATTTCTATGGAAAGGTGTTTGAAAAAATTTATGTACCAATTTGGTCACTTTTTTACGAATATTTTTTTATGTTCGAAGTTTATAGAAATTTTTTTTATACCATTTTAAAGAGTAACGCCTAATACACTTTGTAACCAAATTTCATTCAATTCGTGATAGTACTTTTTGCGTTATGACGTTCCGAATGAAGAATTGATTTTAGACCCCCTGCACCACCCCCCGCTGAAAAATCCACCATGTCATTTTCAAGAGGAGTTTCTAATCTATCAATTTGCCAAATTTCATTGTAATCTATTAAGCGGTTTACGAGTTATAAGAATTTGAAAAAAAAAATTCAGGATTTCTATGGAAAGGTGTTTGAAAAAATTTTTGTACCAATTTGGTCACTTTTTTACGAATATTTTTTTATGTTCGAAGTTTATAGAAATTTTTTTTATACCATTTTAAAGAGTAACGCCTAATACACTTTGTAACCAAATTTCATTCAATTCGTGATAGTACTTTTTGCGTTATGACGTTCCGAATGAAGAATTGATTTTAGACCCCCTGCACCACCCCCCGCTGAAAAATCCACCATGTCATTTTCAAGAGGAGTTTCTAATCTATCAATTTGCCAAATTTCATTGTAATCTATTAAGCGGTTTACGAGTTATAAGAATTTGAAAAAAAAAAATTCAGGATTTCTATGGAAAGGTGTTTGAAAAAATTTATGTACCAATTTGGTCACTTTTTTACGAATATTTTTTTATGTTCGAAGTTTATAGAAATTTTTTTTATACCATTTTAAAGAGTAACGCCTAATACACTTTGTAACCAAATTTCATTCAATTCGTGATAGTACTTTTTGCGTTATGACGTTCCGAATGAAGAATTGATTTTAGACCCCCTGCACCACCCCCCGCTGAAAAATCCACCATGTCATTTTCAAGAGGAGTTTCTAATCTATCAATTTGCCAAATTTCATTGTAATCTATTAAGCGGTTTACGAGTTATAAGAATTTGAAAAAAAAAAAATTCAGGATTTCTATGGAAAGGTGTTTGAAAAAATTTATGTACCAATTTGGTCACTTTTTTACGAATATTTTTTTATGTTCGAAGTTTATAGAAATTTTTTTTATACCATTTTAAAGAGTAACGCCTAATACACTTTGTAACCAAATTTCATTCAATTCGTAATAGTACTTTTTGCGTTATGACGTTCCGAATGAAGAATTGATTTTAGACCCCCTGCACCACCCCCCGCTGAAAAATCCACCATGTCATTTTCAAGAGGAGTTTCTAATCTATCAATTTGCCAAATTTCATTGTAATCTATTAAGCGGTTTACGAGTTATAAGAATTTGAAAAAAAAAAAATTCAGGATTTCTATGGAAAGGTGTTTGAAAAAATTTATGTACCAATTTGGTCACTTTTTTACGAATATTTTTTTATGTTCGAAGTTTATAGAAATTTTTTTTATACCATTTTAAAGAGTAACGCCTAATACACTTTGTAACCAAATTTCATTCAATTCGTGATAGTACTTTTTGCGTTATGACGTTCCGAATGAAGAATTGATTTTAGACCCCCTGCACCACCCCCCGCTGAAAAATCCACCATGTCATTTTCAAGAGGAGTTTCTAATCTATCAATTTGCCAAATTTCATTGTAATCTATTAAGCGGTTTACGAGTTATAAGAATTTGAAAAAAAAAAAAATTCAGGATTTCTATGGAAAGGTGTTTGAAAAAATTTATGTACCAATTTGGTCACTTTTTTACGAATATTTTTTTATGTTCGAAGTTTATAGAAATTTTTTTATACCATTTTAAAGAGTAACGCCTAATACACTTTGTAACCAAATTTCATTCAATTCGTGATAGTACTTTTTGCGTTATGACGTTCCGAATGAAGAATTGATTTTAGACCCCCTGCACCACCCCCCGCTGAAAAATCCACCATGTCATTTTCAAGAGGAGTTTCTAATCTATCAATTTGCCAAATTTCATTGTAATCTATTAAGCGGTTTACGAGTTATAAGAATTTGAAAAAAAAAAAATTCAGGATTTCTATGGAAAGGTGTTTGAAAAAATTTATGTACCAATTTGGTCACTTTTTTACGAACATTTTTTTATGTTCGAAGTTTATAGAAATTTTTTTTATACCATTTTAAAGAGTAACGCCTAATACACTTTGTAACCAAATTTCATTCAATTCGTGATAGTACTTTTTGCGTTATGACGTTCCGAATGAAGAATTGATTTTAGACCCCCTGCACCACCCCCCGCTGAAAAATCCACCATGTCATTTTCAAGAGGAGTTTCTAATCTATCAATTTGCCAAATTTCATTGTAATCTATTAAGCGGTTTACGAGTTATAAGAATTTGAAAAAAAAAAAATTCAGGATTTCTATGGAAAGGTGTTTGAAAAAATTTATGTACCAATTTGGTCACTTTTTTACGAATATTTTTTTATGTTCGAAGTTTATAGAAATTTTTTTTATACCATTTTAAAGAGTAACGCCTAATACACTTTGTAACCAAATTTCATTCAATTCGTGATAGTACTTTTTGCGTTATGACGTTCCGAATGAAGAATTGATTTTAGACCCCCTGCACCACCCCCCGCTGAAAAATCCACCATGTCATTTTCAAGAGGAGTTTCTAATCTATCAATTTGCCAAATTTCATTGTAATCTATTAAGCGGTTTACGAGTTATAAGAATTTGAAAAAAAAAATTCAGGATTTCTATGGAAAGGTGTTTGAAAAAATTTTTGTACCAATTTGGTCACTTTTTTACGAATATTTTTTTATGTTCGAAGTTTATAGAAATTTTTTTTATACCATTTTAAAGAGTAACGCCTAATACACTTTGTAACCAAATTTCATTCAATTCGTGATAGTACTTTTTGCGTTATGACGTTCCGAATGAAGAATTGATTTTAGACCCCCTGCACCACCCCCCGCTGAAAAATCCACCATGTCATTTTCAAGAGGAGTTTCTAATCTATCAATTTGCCAAATTTCATTGTAATCTATTAAGCGGTTTACGAGTTATAAGAATTTGAAAAAAAAAATTCAGGATTTCTATGGAAAGGTGTTTGAAAAAATTTATGTACCAATTTGGTCACTTTTTTACGAATATTTTTTTATGTTCGAAGTTTATAGAAATTTTTTTTATACCATTTTAAAGAGTAACGCCTAATACACTTTGTAACCAAATTTCATTCAATTCGTGATAGTACTTTTTGCGTTATGACGTTCCGAATGAAGAATTGATTTTAGACCCCCTGCACCACCCCCCGCTGAAAAATCCACCATGTCATTTTCAAGAGGAGTTTCTAATCTATCAATTTGCCAAATTTCATTGTAATCTATTAAGCGGTTTACGAGTTATAAGAATTTGAAAAAAAAAAAATTCAGGATTTCTATGGAAAGGTGTTTGAAAAAATTTATGTACCAATTTGGTCACTTTTTTACGAATATTTTTTTATGTTCGAAGTTTATAGAAATTTTTTTTATACCATTTTAAAGAGTAACGCCTAATACACTTTGTAACCAAATTTCATTCAATTCGTAATAGTACTTTTTGCGTTATGACGTTCCGAATGAAGAATTGATTTTAGACCCCCTGCACCACCCCCCGCTGAAAAATCCACCATGTCATTTTCAAGAGGAGTTTCTAATCTATCAATTTGCCAAATTTCATTGTAATCTATTAAGCGGTTTACGAGTTATAAGAATTTGAAAAAAAAAAAATTCAGGATTTCTATGGAAAGGTGTTTGAAAAAATTTATGTACCAATTTGGTCACTTTTTTACGAATATTTTTTTATGTTCGAAGTTTATAGAAATTTTTTTTATACCATTTTAAAGAGTAACGCCTAATACACTTTGTAACCAAATTTCATTCAATTCGTGATAGTACTTTTTGCGTTATGACGTTCCGAATGAAGAATTGATTTTAGACCCCCTGCACCACCCCCCGCTGAAAAATCCACCATGTCATTTTCAAGAGGAGTTTCTAATCTATCAATTTGCCAAATTTCATTGTAATCTATTAAGCGGTTTACGAGTTATAAGAATTTGAAAAAAAAAAAAATTCAGGATTTCTATGGAAAGGTGTTTGAAAAAATTTATGTACCAATTTGGTCACTTTTTTACGAATATTTTTTTATGTTCGAAGTTTATAGAAATTTTTTTATACCATTTTAAAGAGTAACGCCTAATACACTTTGTAACCAAATTTCATTCAATTCGTGATAGTACTTTTTGCGTTATGACGTTCCGAATGAAGAATTGATTTTAGACCCCCTGCACCACCCCCCGCTGAAAAATCCACCATGTCATTTTCAAGAGGAGTTTCTAATCTATCAATTTGCCAAATTTCATTGTAATCTATTAAGCGGTTTACGAGTTATAAGAATTTGAAAAAAAAAATTCAGGATTTCTATGGAAAGGTGTTTGAAAAAATGTATGTACCAATTTGGTCACTTTTTTACGAATATTTTTTTATGTTCGAAGTTTATAGAAATTTTTTTTATACCATTTTAAAGAGTAACGCCTAATACACTTTGTAACCAAATTTCATTCAATTCGTGATAGTACTTTTTGCGTTATGACGTTCCGAATGAAGAATTGATTTTAGACCCCCTGCACCACCCCCCGCTGAAAAATCCACCATGTCATTTTCAAGAGGAGTTTCTAATCTATCAATTTGCCAAATTTCATTGTAATCTATTAAGCGGTTTACGAGTTATAAGAATTTGAAAAAAAAAAAAATTCAGGATTTCTATGGAAAGGTGTTTGAAAAAATTTATGTACCAATTTGGTCACTTTTTTACGAATATTTTTTTATGTTCGAAGTTTATAGAAATTTTTTTTATACCATTTTAAAGAGTAACGCCTAATACACTTTGTTACCAAATTTCATTCAATTCGTGATAGTACTTTTTGCGTTATGACGTTCCGAATGAAGAATTGATTTTAGACCCCCTGCACCACCCCCCGCTGAAAAATCCACCATGTCATTTTCAAGAGGAGTTTCTAATCTATCAATTTGCCAAATTTCATTGTAATCTATTAAGCGGTTTACGAGTTATAAGAATTTGAAAAAAAAAATTCAGGATTTCTATGGAAAGGTGTTTGAAAAAATTTATGTACCAATTTGGTCACTTTTTTACGAATATTTTTTTATGTTCGAAGTTTATAGAAATTTCTTTTATACCATTTTAAAGAGTAACGCCTAATACACTTTGTAACCAAATTTCATTCAATTCGTGATAGTACTTTTTGCGTTATGACGTTCCGAATGAAGAATTGATTTTAGACCCCCTGCACCAACCCCCGCTGAAAAATCCACCATGTCATTTTCAAGAGGAGTTTCTAATCTATCAATTTGCCAAATTTCATTGTAATCTATTAAGCGGTTTACGAGTTATAAGAATTTGAAAAAAAAAAATTCAGGATTTCTATGGAAAGGTGTTTGAAAAAATTTATGTACCAATTTGGTCACTTTTTTACGAATATTTTTTTATATTCGAAGTTTATAGAAATTTTTTTTATACCATTTTAAAGAGTAACGCCTAATACACTTTGTAACCAAATTTCATTCAATTCGTGATAGTACTTTTTGCGTTATGACGTTCCGAATGAAGAATTGATTTTAGACCCCCTGCACCACCCCCCGCTGAAAAATCCACCATGTCATTTTCAAGAGGAGTTTCTAATCTATCAATTTGCCAAATTTCATTGTAATCTATTAAGCGGTTTACGAGTTATAAGAATTTGAAAAAAAAAAAAATTCAGGATTTCTATGGAAAGGTGTTTGAAAAAATTTATGTACCAATTTGGTCACTTTTTTACGAATATTTTTTTATGTTCGAAGTTTATAGAAATTTTTTTTATACCATTTTAAAGAGTAACGCCTAATACACTTTGTAACCAAATTTCATTCAATTCGTGATAGCACTTTTTGCGTTATGACGTTCCGAATGAAGAATTGATTTTAGACCCCCTGCACCACCCCCCGCTGAAAAATCCACCATGTCATTTTCAAGAGGAGTTTCTAATCTATCAATTTGCCAAATTTCATTGTAATCTATTAAGCGGTTTACGAGTTATAAGAATTTGAAAAAAAAAAAAATTCAGGATTTCTATGGAAAGGTGTTTGAAAAAATTTATGTACCAATTTGGTCACTTTTTTACGAATATTTTTTTATGTTCGAAGTTTATAGAAATTTTTTTTATACCATTTTAAAGAGTAACGCCTAATACACTTTGTAACCAAATTTCATTCAATTCGTGATAGCACTTTTTGCGTTATGACGTTCCGAATGAAGAATTGATTTTAGACCCCCTGCACCACCCCCCGCTGAAAAATCCACCATGTCATTTTCAAGAGGAGTTTCTAATCTATCAATTTGCCAAATTTCATTGTAATCTATTAAGCGGTTTACGAGTTATAAGAATTTGAAAAAAAAAAAAATTCAGGATTTCTATGGAAAGGTGTTTGAAAAAATTTATGTACCAATTTGGTCACTTTTTTACGAATATTTTTTTATATTCGAAGTTTATAGAAATTTTTTTTATACCATTTTAAAGAGTAACGCCTAATACACTTTGTAACCAAATTTCATTCAATTCGTGATAGTACTTTTTGCGTTATGACGTTCCGAATGAAGAATTGATTTTAGACCCCCTGCACCACCCCCCGCTGAAAAATCCACCATGTCATTTTCAAGAGGAGTTTCTAATCTATCAATTTGCCAAATTTCATTGTAATCTATTAAGCGGTTTACGAGTTATAAGAATTTGAAAAAAAAAAAAATTCAGGATTTCTATGGAAAGGTGTTTGAAAAAATTTATGTACCAATTTGGTCACTTTTTTACGAATATTTTTTTATGTTCGAAGTTTATAGAAATTTTTTTTATACCATTTTAAAGAGTAACGCCTAATACACTTTGTAACCAAATTTCATTCAATTCGTGATAGCACTTTTTGCGTTATGACGTTCCGAATGAAGAATTGATTTTAGACCCCCTGCACCACCCCCCGCTGAAAAATCCACCATGTCATTTTCAAGAGGAGTTTCTAATCTATCAATTTGCCAAATTTCATTGTAATCTATTAAGCGGTTTACGAGTTATAAGAATTTGAAAAAAAAAAAAATTCAGGATTTCTATGGAAAGGTGTTTGAAAAAATTTATGTACCAATTTGGTCACTTTTTTACGAATATTTTTTTATGTTCGAAGTTTATAGAAATTTTTTTTATACCATTTTAAAGAGTAACGCCTAATACACTTTGTAACCAAATTTCATTCAATTCGTGATAGTACTTTTTGCGTTATGACGTTCCGAATGAAGAATTGATTTTAGACCCCCTGCACCACCCCCCGCTGAAAAATCCACCATGTCATTTTCAAGAGGAGTTTCTAATCTATCAATTTGCCAAATTTCATTGCAATCTATTAAGCGGTTTACGAGTTATAAGAATTTGAAAAAAAAAAAATTCAGGATTTCTATGGAAAGGTGTTTGAAAAAATTTATGTACCAATTTGGTCACTTTTTTACGAATATTTTTTTATGTTCGAAGTTTATAGAAATTTTTTTTTATACCATTTTAAAGAGTAACGCCTAATACACTTTGTAACCAAATTTCATTCAATTCGTGATAGTACTTTTTGCGTTATGACGTTCCGAGTGAAGAATTGATTTTAGACCCCCTGCACCACCCCCCGCTGAAAAATCCACCATGTCATTTTCAAGAGGAGTTTCTAATCTATCAATTTGCCAAATTTCATTGTAATCTATTAAGCGGCTTACGAGTTATAAGAATTTGAAAAAAAAAAAAATTCAGGATTTCTATGGAAAGGTGTTTGAAAAAATTTATGTACCAATTTGGTCACTTTTTTACGAATATTTTTTTATGTTCGAAGTTTATAGAAATTTTTTTTATACCATTTTAAAGAGTAACGCCTAATACACTTTGTTACCAAATTTCATTCAATTCGTGATAGTACTTTTTGCGTTATGACGTTCCGAATGAAGAATTGATTTTAGACCCCCTGCACCACCCCCCGCTGAAAAATCCACCATGTCATTTTCAAGAGGAGTTTCTAATCTATCAATTTGCCAAATTTCATTGTAATCTATTAAGCGGTTTACGAGTTATAAGAATTTGAAAAAAAAAAAATTCAGGATTTCTATGGAAAGGTGTTTGAAAAAATTTATGTACCAATTTGGTCACTTTTTTACGAATATTTTTTTATGTTCGAAGTTTATAGAAATTTTTTTTATACCATTTTAAAGAGTAACGCCTAATACACTTTGTAACCAAATTTCATTCAATTCGTGATAGTACTTTTTGCGTTATGACGTTCCGAATGAAGAATTGATTTTAGACCCCCTGCACCACCCCCCGCTGAAAAATCCACCATGTCATTTTCAAGAGGAGTTTCTAATCTATCAATTTGCCAAATTTCATTGTAATCTATTAAGCGGTTTACGAGTTATAAGAATTTGAAAAAAAAAAAAATTCAGGATTTCTATGGAAAGGTGTTTGAAAAAATGTATGTACCAATTTGGTCACTTTTTTACGAATATTTTTTTATGTTCGAAGTTTATAGAAATTTTTTTTATACCATTTTAAAGAGTAACGCCTAATACACTTTGTAACCAAATTTCATTCAATTCGTGATAGTACTTTTTGCGTTATGACGTTCCGAATGAAGAATTGATTTTAGACCCCCTGCACCACCCCCCGCTGAAAAATCCACCATGTCATTTTCAAGAGGAGTTTCTAATCTATCAATTTGCCAAATTTCATTGTAATCTATTAAGCGGTTTACGAGTTATAAGAATTTGAAAAAAAAAAAAATTCAGGATTTCTATGGAAAGGTGTTTGAAAAAATTTATGTACCAATTTGGTCACTTTTTTACGAATATTTTTTTATGTTCGAAGTTTATAGAAATTTTTTTTATACCATTTTAAAGAGTAACGCCTAATACACTTTGTAACCAAATTTCATTCAATTCGTGATAGTACTTTTTGCGTTATGACGTTCCGAATGAAGAATTGATTTTAGACCCCCTGCACCACCCCCCGCTGAAAAATCCACCATGTCATTTTCAAGAGGAGTTTCTAATCTATCAATTTGCCAAATTTCATTGTAATCTATTAAGCGGTTTACGAGTTATAAGAATTTGAAAAAAAAAAATTCAGGATTTCTATGGAAAGGTGTTTGAAAAAATTTATGTACCAATTTGGTCACTTTTTTACGAATATTTTTTTATGTTCGAAGTTTATAGAAATTTTTTTTATACCATTTTAAAGAGTAACGCCTAATACACTTTGTAACCAAATTTCATTCAATTCGTGATAGTACTTTTTGCGTTATGACGTTCCGAATGAAGAATTGATTTTAGACCCCCTGCACCACCACCCGCTGAAAAATCCACCATGTCATTTTCAAGAGGAGTTTCTAATCTATCAATTTGCCAAATTTCATTGTAATCTATTAAGATGTTTACGAGTTATAAGAATTTGAAAAAAAAAAAATTCAGGATTTCTATGGAAAGGTGTTTGAAAAAATTTATGTACCAATTTGGTCACTTTTTTACGAATATTTTTTTATGTTCGAAGTTTATAGAAATTTTTTTTTATACCATTTTAAAGAGTAACGCCTAATACACTTTGTAACCAAATTTCATTCAATTCGTGATAGTACTTTTTGCGTTATGACGTTCCGAATGAAGAATTGATTTTAGACCCCCTGCACCACCCCCCGCTGAAAAATCCACCATGTCATTTTCAAGAGGAGTTTCTAATCTATCAATTTGCCAAATTTCATTGTAATCTATTAAGCGGTTTACGAGTTATAAGAATTTGAAAAAAAAAAAATTCAGGATTTCTATGGAAAGGTGTTTGAAAAAATGTATGTACCAATTTGGTCACTTTTTTACGAATATTTTTTTATGTTCGAAGTTTATAGAAATTTTTTTTATACCATTTTAAAGAGTAACGCCTAATACACTTTGTAACCAAATTTCATTCAATTCGTGATAGTACTTTTTGCGTTATGACGTTCCGAATGAAGAATTGATTTTAGACCCCCTGCACCACCCCCCGCTGAAAAATCCACCATGTCATTTTCAAGAGGAGTTTCTAATCTATCAATTTGCCAAATTTCATTGTAATCTATTAAGCGGTTTACGAGTTATAAGAATTTGAAAAAAAAAAATTCAGGATTTCTATGGAAAGGTGTTTGAAAAAATTTATGTACCAATTTGGTCACTTTTTTACGAATATTTTTTTATGTTCGAAGTTTATAGAAATTTTTTTTATACCATTTTAAAGAGTAACGCCTAATACACTTTGTAACCAAATTTCATTCAATTCGTGATAGTACTTTTTGCGTTATGACGTTCCGAATGAAGAATTGATTTTAGACCCCCTGCACCAACCCCCGCTGAAAAATCCACCATGTAATTTTCAAGAGGAGTTTCTAATCTATCAATTTGCCAAATTTCATTGTAATCTATTAAGCGGTTTACGAGTTATAAGAATTTGAAAAAAAAAAAAATTCAGGATTTCTATGGAAAGGTGTTTGAAAAAATGTATGTACCAATTTGGTCACTTTTTTACGAATATTTTTTTATGTTCGAAGTTTATAGAAATTTTTTTTATACCATTTTAAAGAGTAACGCCTAATACACTTTGTAACCAAATTTCATTCAATTCGTGATAGTACTTTTTGCGTTATGACGTTCCGAATGAAGAATTGATTTTAGACCCCCTGCACCAACCCCCGCTGAAAAATCCACCATGTAATTTTCAAGAGGAGTTTCTAATCTATCAATTTGCCAAATTTCATTGTAATCTATTAAGCGGTTTACGAGTTATAAGAATTTGAAAAAAAAAAAAATTCAGGATTTCTATGGAAAGGTGTTTGAAAAAATGTATGTACCAATTTGGTCACTTTTTTACGAATATTTTTTTATGTTCGAAGTTTATAGAAATTTTTTTTATACCATTTTAAAGAGTAACGCCTAATACACTTTGTAACCAAATTTCATTCAATTCGTGATAGTACTTTTTGCGTTATGACGTTCCGAATGAAGAATTGATTTTAGACCCCCTGCACCACCGCCCGCTGAAAAATCCACCATGTCATTTTCAAGAGGAGTTTCTAATCTATCAATTTGCCTAATTTCATTGTAATCTATTAAGCGGTTTACGAGTTATAAGAATTTGAAAAAAAAAAAAATTCAGGATTTCTATGGAAAGGTGTTTGAAAAAATTTATGTACCAATTTGGTCACTTTTTTACGAATATTTTTTTATGTTCGAAGTTTATAGAAATTTGTTTTATACCATTTTAAAGAGTAACGCCTAATACACTTTGTAACCAAATTTCATTCAATTCGTGATAGTACTTTTTGCGTTATGACGTTCCGAATGAAGAATTGATTTTAGACCCCCTGCACCACCCCCCGCTGAAAAATCCACCATGTCATTTTCAAGAGGAGTTTCTAATCTATCAATTTGCCAAATTTCATTGTAATCTATTAAGCGGTTTACGAGTTATAAGAATTTGAAAAAAAAAATTCAGGATTTCTATGGAAAGGTGTTTGAAAAAATTTTTGTACCAATTTGGTCACTTTTTTACGAATATTTTTTTATGTTCGAAGTTTATAGAAATTTTTTTATACCATTTTAAAGAGTAACGCCTAATACACTTTGTAACCAAATTTCATTCAATTCGTGATAGTACTTTTTGCGTTATGACGTTCCGAATGAAGAATTGATTTTAGACCCCCTGCACCACCCCCCGCTGAAAAATCCACCATGTCATTTTCAAGAGGAGTTTCTAATCTATCAATTTGCCAAATTTCATTGTAATCTATTAAGCGGTTTACGAGTTATAAGAATTTGAAAAAAAAAAAAATTCAGGATTTCTATGGAAAGGTGTTTGAAAAAATTTATGTACCAATTTGGTCACTTTTTTACGAATATTTTTTTATGTTCGAAGTTTATAGAAATTTTTTTTATACCATTTTAAAGAGTAACGCCTAATACACTTTGTAACCAAATTTCATTCAATTCGTGATAGTACTTTTTGCGTTATGACGTTCCGAATGAAGAATTGATTTTAGACCCCCTGCACCACCCCCCGCTGAAAAATCCACCATGTCATTTTCAAGAGGAGTTTCTAATCTATCAATTTGCCAAATTTCATTGTAATCTATTAAGCGGTTTACGAGTTATAAGAATTTGAAAAAAAAAAAATTCAGGATTTCTATGGAAAGGTGTTTGAAAAAATTTATGTACCAATTTGGTCACTTTTTTACGAATATTTTTTTATGTTCGAAGTTTATAGAAATTTTTTTTATACCATTTTAAAGAGTAACGCCTAATACACTTTGTAACCAAATTTCATTCAATTCGTGATAGTACTTTTTGCGTTATGACGTTCCGAATGAAGAATTGATTTTAGACCCCCTGCACCACCCCCCGCTGAAAAATCCACCATGTCATTTTCAAGAGGAGTTTCTAATCTATCAATTTGCCAAATTTCATTGTAATCTATTAAGCGGTTTACGAGTTATAAGAATTTGAAAAAAAAAAAAATTCAGGATTTCTATGGAAAGGTGTTTGAAAAAATTTATGTACCAATTTGGTCACTTTTTTACGAATATTTTTTTATGTTCGAAGTTTATAGAAATTTTTTTTATACCATTTTAAAGAGTAACGCCTAATACACTTTGTAACCAAATTTCATTCAATTCGTGATAGTACTTTTTGCGTTATGACGTTCCGAATGAAGAATTGATTTTAGACCCCCTGCACCACCCCCCGCTGAAAAATCCACCATGTCATTTTCAAGAGGAGTTTCTAATCTATCAATTTGCCAAATTTCATTGTAATCTATTAAGCGGTTTACGAGTTATAAGAATTTGAAAAAAAAAAATTCAGGATTTCTATGGAAAGGTGTTTGAAAAAATTTATGTACCAATTTGGTCACTTTTTTACGAATATTTTTTTATGTTCGAAGTTTATAGAAATTTTTTTTATACCATTTTAAAGAGTAACGCCTAATACACTTTGTAACCAAATTTCATTCAATTCGTGATAGTACTTTTTGCGTTATGACGTTCCGAATGAAGAATTGATTTTAGACCCCCTGCACCACCCCCCGCTGAAAAATCCACCATGTCATTTTCAAGAGGAGTTTCTAATCTATCAATTTGCCAAATTTCATTGTAATCTATTAAGCGGTTTACGAGTTATAAGAATTTGAAAAAAAAAATTCAGGATTTCTATGGAAAGGTGTTTGAAAAAATTTTTGTACCAATTTGGTCACTTTTTTACGAATATTTTTTTATGTTCGAAGTTTATAGAAATTTTTTTATACCATTTTAAAGAGTAACGCCTAATACACTTTGTAACCAAATTTCATTCAATTCGTGATAGTACTTTTTGCGTTATGACGTTCCGAATGAAGAATTGATTTTAGACCCCCTGCACCACCCCCCGCTGAAAAATCCACCATGTCATTTTCAAGAGGAGTTTCTAATCTATCAATTTGCCAAATTTCATTGTAATCTATTAAGCGGTTTACGAGTTATAAGAATTTGAAAAAAAAAAAAATTCAGGATTTCTATGGAAAGGTGTTTGAAAAAATGTATGTACCAATTTGGTCACTTTTTTACGAATATTTTTTTATGTTCGAAGTTTATAGAAATTTTTTTTATACCATTTTAAAGAGTAACGCCTAATACACTTTGTAACCAAATTTCATTCAATTCGTGATAGTACTTTTTGCGTTATGACGTTCCGAATGAAGAATTGATTTTAGACCCCCTGCACCACCCCCCGCTGAAAAATCCACCATGTCATTTTCAAGAGGAGTTTCTAATCTATCAATTTGCCAAATTTCATTGTAATCTATTAAGCGGTTTACGAGTTATAAGAATTTGAAAAAAAAAAAATTCAGGATTTCTATGGAAAGGTGTTTGAAAAAATTTATGTACCAATTTGGTCACTTTTTTACGAATATTTTTTTATGTTCGAAGTTTATAGAAATTTTTTTTATACCATTTTAAAGAGTAACGCCTAATACACTTTGTAACCAAATTTCATTCAATTCGTGATAGTACTTTTTGCGTTATGACGTTCCGAATGAAGAATTGATTTTAGACCCCCTGCACCACCCCCCGCTGAAAAATCCACCATGTCATTTTCAAGAGGAGTTTCTAATCTATTAATTTGCCAAATTTCATTGTAATCTATTAAGCGGTTTACGAGTTATAAGAATTTGAAAAAAAAAAAAAATTCAGGATTTCTATGGAAAGGTGTTTGAAAAAATTTATGTACCAATTTGGTCACTTTTTTACGAATATTTTTTTATGTTCGAAGTTTATAGAAATTTTTTTTATACCATTTTAAAGAGTAACGCCTAATACACTTTGTAACCAAATTTCATTCAATTCGTGATAGTACTTTTTGCGTTATGACGTTCCGAATGAAGAATTGATTTTAGACCCCCTGCACCACCCCCCGCTGAAAAATCCACCATGTCATTTTCAAGAGGAGTTTCTAATCTATCAATTTGCCAAATTTCATTGTAATCTATTAAGCGGTTTACGAGTTATAAGAATTTGAAAAAAAAAAATTCAGGATTTCTATGGAAAGGTGTTTGAAAAAATGTATGTACCAATTTGGTCACTTTTTTACGAATATTTTTTTATGTTCGAAGTTTATAGAAATTTTTTTTATACCATTTTAAAGAGTAACGCCTAATACACTTTGTAACCAAATTTCATTCAATTCGTGATAGTACTTTTTGCGTTATGACGTTCCGAATGAAGAATTGATTTTAGACCCCCTGCACCACCCCCCGCTGAAAAATCCACCATGTCATTTTCAAGAGGAGTTTCTAATCTATCAATTTGCCAAATTTCATTGTAATCTATTAAGCGGTTTACGAGTTATAAGAATTTGAAAAAAAAAAAATTCAGGATTTCTATGGAAAGGTGTTTGAAAAAATTTATGTACCAATTTGGTCACTTTTTTACGAATATTTTTTTATGTTCGAAGTTTATAGAAATTTTTTTTATACCATTTTAAAGAGTAACGCCTAATACACTTTGTAACCAAATTTCATTCAATTCGTGATAGTACTTTTTGCGTTATGACGTTCCGAATGAAGAATTGATTTTAGACCCCCTGCACCACCCCCCGCTGAAAAATCCACCATGTCATTTTCAAGAGGAGTTTCTAATCTATCAATTTGCCAAATTTCATTGTAATCTATTAAGCGGTTTACGAGTTATAAGAATTTGAAAAAAAAAAATTCAGGATTTCTATGGAAAGGTGTTTGAAAAAATTTTTGTACCAATTTGGTCACTTTTTTACGAATATTTTTTTATGTTCGAAGTTTATAGAAATTTTTTTTATACCATTTTAAAGAGTAACGCCTAATACACTTTGTAACCAAATTTCATTCAATTCGTGATAGTACTTTTTGCGTTATGACGTTCCGAATGAAGAATTGATTTTAGACCCCCTGCACCACCCCCCGCTGAAAAATCCACCATGTCATTTTCAAGAGGAGTTTCTAATCTATCAATTTGCCAAATTTCATTGTAATCTATTAAGCGGTTTACGAGTTATAAGAATTTGAAAAAAAAAAAAATTCAGGATTTCTATGGAAAGGTGTTTGAAAAAATGTATGTACCAATTTGGTCACTTTTTTACGAATATTTTTTTATGTTCGAAGTTTATAGAAATTTTTTTTATACCATTTTAAAGAGTAACGCCTAATACACTTTGTAACCAAATTTCATTCAATTCGTGATAGTACTTTTTGCGTTATGACGTTCCGAATGAAGAATTGATTTTAGACCCCCTGCACCACCCCCCGCTGAAAAATCCACCATGTCATTTTCAAGAGGAGTTTCTAATCTATCAATTTGCCAAATTTCATTGTAATCTATTAAGCGGTTTACGAGTTATAAGAATTTGAAAAAAAAAAATTCAGGATTTCTATGGAAAGGTGTTTGAAAAAATTTATGTACCAATTTGGTCACTTTATTACGAATATTTTTTTATGTTCGAAGTTTATAGAAATTTTTTTTATACCATTTTAAAGAGTAACGCCTAATACACTTTGTAACCAAATTTCATTCAATTCGTGATAGTACTTTTTGCGTTATGACGTTCCGAATGAAGAATTGATTTTAGACCCCCTGCACCACCCCCCGCTGAAAAATCCACCATGTCATTTTCAAGAGGAGTTTCTAATCTATCAATTTGCCAAATTTCATTGTAATCTATTAAGCGGTTTACGAGTTATAAGAATTTGAAAAAAAAAAATTCAGGATTTCTATGGAAAGGTGTTTGAAAAAATTTATGTACCAATTTGGTCACTTTTTTACGAATATTTTTTTATGTTCGAAGTTTATAGAAATTTTTTTTATACCATTTTAAAGAGTAACGCCTAATACACTTTGTAACCAAATTTCATTCAATTCGTGATAGTACTTTTTGCGTTATGACGTTCCGAATGAAGAATTGATTTTAGACCCCCTGCACCACCCCCCGCTGAAAAATCCACCATGTCATTTTCAAGAGGAGTTTCTAATCTATCAATTTGCCAAATTTCATTGTAATCTATTAAGCGGTTTACGAGTAATAAGAATTTGAAAAAAAAAAAAAATTCAGGATTTCTATGGAAAGGTGTTTGAAAAAATTTATGTACCAATTTGGTCACTTTTTTACGAATATTTTTTTATGTTCGAAGTTTATAGAAATTTTTTTTATACCATTTTAAAGAGTAACGCCTAATACACTTTGTAACCAAATTTCATTCAATTCGTGATAGTACTTTTTGCGTTATGACGTTCCGAATGAAGAATTGATTTTAGACCCCCTGCACCACCCCCCGCTGAAAAATCCACCATGTCATTTTCAAGAGGAGTTTCTAATCTATCAATTTGCCAAATTTCATTGTAATCTATTAAGCGGTTTACGAGTTATAAGAATTTGAAAAAAAAAAAAAATTCAGGATTTCTATGGAAAGGTGTTTGAAAAAATTTATGTACCAATTTGGTCACTTTTTTACGAATATTTTTTTATGTTCGAAGTTTATAGAAATTTTTTTTATACCATTTTACAGAGTAACGCCTAATACACTTTGTAACCAAATTTCATTCAATTCGTGATAGTACTTTTTGCGTTATGACGTTCCGAATGAAGAATTGATTTTAGACCCCCTGCACCACCCCCCGCTGAAAAATCCACCATGTCATTTTCAAGAGGAGTTTCTAATCTATCAATTTGCCAAATTTCATTGTAATCTATTAAGCGGTTTACGAGTTATAAGAATTTGAAAAAAAAAATTCAGGATTTCTATGGAAAGGTGTTTGAAAAAATTTATGTACCAATTTGGTCACTTTTTTACGAATATTTTTTTATGTTCGATGTTTATAGAAATTTTTTTTATACCATTTTAAAGAGTAACGCCTAATACACTTTGTAACCAAATTTCATTCAATTCGTGATAGTACTTTTTGCGTTATGACGTTTGAAATAATGCTTTAAAAGAAAGTCAATTGAAATAATTTATTTAAAGAAATTCACTTTATTCGCTTGAAGGTTACAACAGAACTGACTTAATGTTACCTAAAGAAAAGAGCGAGAGTATACAATGCCTACATTGTAAAGGTGATTGGTGGTTGTATTGGTTTTTTTTATGTACATGATATAACTTACACACTACATTATTACACGCTTATTTTTTTTTTTTTTTTTATTATTATTATTTATTTGACAAAATCTTAAAAATATATTAGTATATTTTTTTTTTTTTTTAACTATGTATGTATATAATAAAATCTTAATCATTAAATTTTAATCAAAACCTAATCGGTTAGGTGGAACACTTATGCGACCACTTCGTGTGCGATAAGGACTTGATATTCCATTTTCAGGAATATTTACCCTCAAGGGTTCTTCATGGTCAGCACTACCAGCATCACACAAAACACTTGTATCAGTTGGGAAACTATTACTGTTTAAGGATGTATTCGATAATGATTCATTAGCATTTTCTAATCTCGAATCGGACTGCGGTATCTTATTATTGATGTTTGTGGATGGAGTGATGCTGAGAGGTTCTAACTGATTTTCTTGTACAAACGTTTTTATATTGTTTTCATAAAGTAATTCAGTTGGATTATAATCATTATTCTTAGTTTTTGCAATAAACCGTCTATTTCTTCTAAAATAGTTTTCATAGTTGTCTTTAATAATATATGATCTTCCATTAATATTCTCTACTATAATTCCATAATTCCAATCTTCTCTAGTTTTTTTTAAAAATAACCCTATCTCCTATCTCTAATACAGGCAAATTTCTTGCATTTCTATCAAAATAGAACTTTTGTTTTTCTTTTTTCTTCTCGATTTTTTTTACAATTGTATCTTCTTTAATATTAATTCTATGTAAAAGTTGTTCTGTTATAGGTAATTTTGATTTAATTAGTCGACCAAAAAACAAATGTGCTGGTGTAATACCCATAGATGCGACTGGAGTTGTGTTGTATTCTAGTATTCTGTATTGATATTCGTTTACTTTACCGTCTTCCAGACACCTTTTAAGTAAGTTTTTAGCGATTGCCACGCCTTTTTCAGCAAGACCATTGCTTTGAGGGTATCTTGGACTGGAGAAAATAATTCTAGTGTTGCATTCTTCCGCGAATTTTTCAAATGTAATTGAACCAAATGGACTATTGTCACATCTGATAACTGAAGGATATCCCAAACGATCAAACAATTGCTTTAAACGCTCTACTATGTTTTCAGTCGTCTTGGATTTTAAGTTTTCAACCATCAAGTAACCGGAATAAGAATCAATGACAGATAGGAAATATTTTCCGGTATACTCAAATATGTCCATAGCAATTTTTTGAAATGGATAAGTGGGTGATTCATCCTGCTTCAAGGTTTCTTTAGTATTATTTCTTTTAAAAGTTTCACATGTTATGCACTTTTCGATGATATCTTTGATTGCTTCTGTCATTTTTGGCCAAAAATATAGCATTCGTGCTCTAGCTAATGTTTTTTCAATACCTAAGTGGGGTGCATGTAACCAATCGAGAATCATTTTCTGTAAATCTACAGGGATAACAAGCTTGTGATTTTTAAAAAGGAGCCCATTTTCAAAGTGAAGGTCCGATTTATATTTATGAAAGTTTTTTTCCATTTCACTTAATCGTTGATATTGTGGCCATTTATGTTCCACATAATAACAAATTTTCTTCAACACGTTATCCTTTTCTATAATTTGCCTATACAAATCAAAATTTTCTTTTGATAAACAAACATTTCTAGAGACAGTGTGAATAACTGAAGTAAGATTAACTATTTCCTCTTGGTCCGGCAGCTGTGCACGGGAAAGACAATCAGCAATTAACATCTCTTTTCCGGGTTTATATACAATTTTCATATAAGGATATTTAAGCAGAAACATAAACATTCTCTGAAGTCTAGGAGTCACATCATCAATATCCCGTTTAAACAAACTTTCTAAGGGTTTATGATCACTATGAACGGTGAACTCACGACCGTATAAGAATAAGTGAAAACGGGTACACGCAAAGACAATGGCTAATAGTTCTTTTTCTATTTGCGCCCATTTTTGTTCGTTGGAAGCCAACGTACGAGATGCATAGGACACGGGGTGTCCGTCTTGCAACAATACACAACCTAAGCCATCTTTGGAGGCATCAGTTTGAACTAAAATTTCCCCATTTGGATCATAGGGCTTTAATACCGGCGCAGTTGAGATAATATTAAGAAGTGAAGACAATTCGCCTTGATGATTTTTATCCCAACTGAAAACTGTTTCGTTTTTTGTTAAGTCTCTAAGACAAGCCGTCATTTTCGATAAATTTGGTATAAACCTCGCCAGATATTTAAAAAGACCTAGAAGTCTCATAACATCTCCTTTATTTTGTGGTTTAGGCATTTTAAGAATTGCATCATAATGTTTGTGACAAGGCTTTATTTGATTGGCAGATATAATGTGACCCATAAAACTGACTTCTTTCTTTCGATATTGTATTTTTTCTGCGTTAAATCTTACATTATGTGCTCTAGCGCGATTTATAACATTCAACAAAATTTCATCATGCTCTTTTTCGTCATTTGCTACTATGCAAATATCATCAAAATAAATTATTAATCCAGGAATATCACCAAAATGTTTCACCATCTCCCGTTGAAATATTTCAGGAGCACAATTTAATCCGAACGGGACGCGATTGAATCTGTATCGACCGAAAGGCGTCATAAAAGTAGTTAAGTCAGAGCTTGGCTTATCAAGCTCCATTTGCCAAAACCCACTTTTGAGGTCAAGGACCGTAAACAATTTTTTATTAGACATTTTGCTGAATAAATCTTCTGCGGTAGGAATTAAAAAATGTTCCCTTTTTATGCACTCGTTAAGAGGCTTAGGATCCAAACAAATCCGTAATTTTTTATTGGCTTTTTCCACTATTTGTATATTGTTAACCCAATCAGTGGGACACTCCACTAATGAAATTATACCATCAGATTCCATTTTGTCAAGTTCTAATTTAAGACGATCAACTAAGCTATGCGGAATTCGTTTTTTGTAATGCAAGACAGGCTTAGCATTTTCTTTCAATTGAATAGATACCGTAGTTAAATTTCCTAACCCCTCAAAAATGTCACTAAAAAGACTTAAAAACTCACGTTCAGTGTTTGGAAGCTTTTTAATATTTTGAACATCAATTCGCTTAATGAGTCCAAAATCAACACAGGTCTTCAAACCAAGCAGCGGTGTAAAACAATTATCGACTACTAGAAAATCAGCTTTATTTTTAGTTCCTGAGCTATCCCATCTTAAGGTATTTACTTCTTTGTACTCCCCAGTTTTCTTTTGATTGAGTCCGCTTTTCTCTTGATGTCCGGTTTGACTGGAATCTTCCTTTTTTCCTGGTTGAGTTTTCCGATTTCCTCTACAGAACTTAGAGAAATGTCCAACTTTGGAGCATTTGTTACAGGTAACCCGTTTTGCGCGACATTCCTCCATGTGACCGTATTTATATGGTCCTCCACAGTTGAAGCATGCGCGATAGACTGCACATGCTTGGCCATCACTCTCAGTTTTCTCTGTCTTCACTTCGTTGACTGCTCTCACACTTTTGTCGAGTATATTCTTGTTTGCTGTTGCAGCTTCAAATGTCTTGCACTTCTCTACAACGTTTTTTAATGGATCATTTTTTCCATCTAATAACTTGAGTTGCAAATTTTTATCACAAACACCGATGATAATACGATCTCTGAGCATTCGGTCTTCATAAGAAACTCCACACTTACAAGTAAATTCACAATGACTTATCTGCTTGCGAAGATCAGTTTCGAATTCAGCGAAGCTTTGTTTTTCTTTTTGCACAATCGTGTTAAACTTGAATGTTTCCATTGTGGTGTTCTTTCGAGGCAAACAATACTCATCAAATTTTTTTAAAACGAGGTCCAATGTTAATTGTCCACTCTCGTTAACTACCGTTGCTACGCTTGCGGCACCATCACCTTCTTCTCCCTCTCCATTTTCGTTTTGCTCGAGCTCTTCATGTTCAGCCTGTTGATCGGCATGGCGATTGCCCAACATCGATTCCAGAATAGAATCATTCGGAAACAATGTGTTAAAGATATCCGCTGCTTTTGGACCGATAAGCCACAAGAATGTTGCTATTTTCCGTGTTTCGGTTTCCGTGATTTTGTTATTGGCTATCATATACATTAGGAAATTCCTTTTCCAATTTTTCCACTCTGAAGCGAGGTTGCTACAGTCCAGTTCACATGGCAGACGGTCGTTTGACATTTCCGCTATTTTTTTTGTTGATTTCGTTTATGGTTGTAAAAATGTTGTTTCTTTTCCGTGGTAAATATTAGTATTTAATTAATTTTGTTCTTCGTTAGGTCTGATGGTTGTTCTTTTTTCCGATATTTTGCGATTAGTTTTATACACGTGGACAAAACTACTTGTACAATTTTTCGTTAGTTTGTCTTTTGTTTTTAAATTTTTACTTTATTTTGTTTGTCTTTTGTTATAAATTTTTACTTTTTTTTTATAAGTTCTTTACTTCTGACACCATGAAATAATGCTTTAAAAGAAAGTCAATTGAAATAATTTATTTAAAGAAATTCACTTTATTCGCTTGAAGGTTACAACAGAACTGACTTAATGTTACCTAAAGAAAAGAGCGAGAGTATACAATGCCTACATTGTAAAGGTGATTGGTGGTTGTATTGGTTTTTTTTATGTACATGATATTACTTACACACTACATTATTACAACGTTCCGAATGAAGAATTGATTTTAGACCCCCTGCACCACCCCCCGCTGAAAAATCCACCATGTCATTTTCAAGAGGAGTTTCTAATCTATCAATTTGCCAAATTTCATTGTAATCTATTAAGCGGTTTACGAGTTATAAGAATTTGAAAAAAAAAAAAATTCAGGATTTCTATGGAAAGGTGTTTGAAAAAATGTTTGTACCAATTTGGTCACTTTTTTACGAATATTTTTTTATGTTCGAAGTTTATAGAAATTTTTTTTATACCATTTTAAAGAGTAACGCCTAATACACTTTGTAACCAAATTTCATTCAATTCGTGATAGTACTTTTTGCGTTATGACGTTCCGAATGAAGAATTGATTTTAGACCCCCTGCACCACCCCCCGCTGAAAAATCCACCATGTCATTTTCAAGAGGAGTTTCTAATCTATCAATTTGCCAAATTTCATTGTAATCTATTAAGCGGTTTACGAGTTATAAGAATTTGAAAAAAAAAAAATTCAGGATTTCTATGGAAAGGTGTTTGAAAAAATTTATGTACCAATTTGGTCACTTTTTTACGAATATTTTTTTATGTTCGAAGTTTATAGAAATTTTTTTTATACCATTTTAAAGAGTAACGCCTAATACACTTTGTAACCAAATTTCATTCAATTCGTGATAGTACTTTTTGCGTTATGACGTTCCGAATGAAGAATTGATTTTAGACCCCCTGCACCACCCCCCGCTGAAAAATCCACCATGTCATTTTCAAGAGGAGTTTCTAATCTATCAATTTGCCAAATTTCATTGTAATCTATTAAGCGGTTTACGAGTTATAAGAATTTGAAAAAAAAAAAATTCAGGATTTCTATGAAAAGGTGTTTGAAAAAATGTATGTACCAATTTGGTCACTTTTTTACGAATATTTTTTTATGTTCGAAGTTTATAGAAATTTTTTTTATACCATTTTAAAGAGTAACGCCTAATACACTTTGTAACCAAATTTCATTCAATTCGTGATAGTACTTTTTGCGTTATGACGTTCCGAATGAAGAATTGATTTTAGACCCCCTGCACCACCCCCCGCTGAAAAATCCACCATGTCATTTTCAAGAGGAGTTTCTAATCTATCAATTTGCCAAATTTCATTGTAATCTATTAAGCGGTTTACGAGTTATAAGAATTTGAAAAAAAAAAAAATTCAGGATTTCTATGGAAAGGTGTTTGAAAAAATTTATGTACCAATTTGGTCACTTTTTTACGAATATTTTTTTATGTTCGAAGTTTATAGAAATTTTTTTTATACCATTTTAAAGAGTAACGCCTAATACACTTTGTAACCAAATTTCATTCAATTCGTGATAGTACTTTTTGCGTTATGACGTTCCGAATGAAGAAATGATTTTAGACCCCCTGCACCACCCCCCGCTGAAAAATCCACCATGTCATTTTCAAGAGGAGTTTCTAATCTATCAATTTGCCAAATTTCATTGTAATCTACTAAGCGGTTTACGAGTTATAAGAATTTAAAAAAAAAAAAAATTCAGGATTTCTATGGAAAGGTGTTTGAAAAAATTTATGTACCAATTTGGTCACTTTTTTACGAATATTTTTTTATGTTCGAAGTTTATAGAAATTTTTTTTATACCATTTTAAAGAGTAACGCCTAATACACTTTGTAACCAAATTTCATTCAATTCGTGATAGTACTTTTTGCGTTATGACGTTCCGAATGAAGAATTGATTTTAGACCCCCTGCACCACCCCCCGCTGAAAAATCCACCATGTCATTTTCAAGAGGAGTTTCTAATCTATCAATTTGCCAAATTTCATTGTAATCTATTAAGCGGTTTACGAGTTATAAGAATTTGAAAAAAAAAAAATTCAGGATTTCTATGGAAAGGTGTTTGAAAAAATTTATGTACCAATTTGGTCACTTTTTTACGAATATTTTTTTATGTTCGAAGTTTATAGAAATTTTTTTTATACCATTTTAAAGAGTAACGCCTAATACACTTTGTAACCAAATTTCATTCAATTCGTGATAGTACTTTTTGCGTTATGACGTTCCGAATGAAGAATTGATTTTAGACCCCCTGCACCACCCCCCGCTGAAAAATCCACCATGTCATTTTCAAGAGGAGTTTCTAATCTATCAATTTGCCAAATTTCATTGTAATCTATTAAGCGGTTTACGAGTTATAAGAATTTGAAAAAAAAAAAATTCAGGATTTCTATGGAAAGGTGTTTGAAAAAATTTATGTACCAATTTGGTCACTTTTTTACGAATATTTTTTTATGTTCGAAGTTTATAGAAATTTTGTTTATACCATTTTAAAGAGTAACGCCTAATACACTTTGTAACCAAATTTCATTCAATTCGTGATAGTACTTTTTGCGTTATGACGTTTCGAATGAAGAATTGATTTTAGACCCCCTGCACCACCCCCCGCTGAAAAATCCACCATGTCATTTTCAAGAGGAGTTTCTAATCTATCAATTTGCCAAATTTCATTGTAATCTATTAAGCGGTTTACGAGTTATAAGAATTTGAAAAAAAAAAAAATTCAGGATTTCTATGGAAAGGTGTTTGAAAAAATTTATGTACCAATTTGGTCACTTTTTTACGAATATTTTTTTATGTTCGAAGTTTATAGAAATTTTTTTTATACCATTTTAAAGAGTAACGCCTAATACACTTTGTAACCAAATTTCATTCAATTCGTGATAGTACTTTTTGCGTTATGACGTTCCGAATGAAGAATTGATTTTAGACCCCCTGCACCACCCCCCGCTGAAAAATCCACCATGTCATTTTCAAGAGGAGTTTCTAATCTATCAATTTGCCAAATTTCATTGTAATCTATTAAGCGGTTTACGAGTTATAAGAATTTGAAAAAAAAAAAATTCAGGATTTCTATGGAAAGGTGTTTGAAAAAATTTATGTACCAATTTGGTCACTTTTTTACGAATATTTTTTTATGTTCGAAGTTTATAGAAATTTTTTTTATACCATTTTAAAGAGTAACGCCTAATACACTTTGTAACCAAATTTCATTCAATTCGTGATAGTACTTTTTGCGTTATGACGTTCCGAATGAAGAATTGATTTTAGACCCCCTGCACCACCCCCCGCTGAAAAATCCACCATGTCATTTTCAAGAGGAGTTTCTAATCTATCAATTTGCCAAATTTCATTGTAATCTATTAAGTGGTTTACGAGTTATAAGAATTTGAAAAAAAAAAAAAATTCAGGATTTCTATGGAAAGGTGTTTGAAAAAATTTATGTACCAATTTGGTCACTTTTTTACGAATATTTTTTTATGTTCGAAGTTTATAGAAATTTTTTTTATACCATTTTAAAGAGTAACGCCTAATACACTTTGTAACCAAATTTCATTCAATTCGTGATAGTACTTTTTGCGTTATGACGTTCCGAATGAAGAATTGATTTTAGACCCCCTGCACCACCCCCCGCTGAAAAATCCACCATGTCATTTTCAAGAGGAGTTTCTAATCTATCAATTTGCCAAATTTTATTGAAATCTATTAAGCGGTTTACGAGTTATAAGAATTTGAAAAAAAAAAATTCAGGATTTCTATGGAAAGGTGTTTGAAAAAATTTTTGTACCAATTTGGTCACTTTTTTACGAATATTTTTTTATGTTCGAAGTTTATAGAAATTTTTTTTATACCATTTTAAAGAGTAACGCCTAATACACTTTGTAACCAAATTTCATTCAATTCGTGATAGTACTTTTTGCGTTATGACGTTCCGAATGAAGAATTGATTTTAGACCCCCTGCACCACCCCCGCTGAAAAATCCACCATGTCATTTTCAAGAGGAGTTTCTAATCTATCAATTTGCCAAATTTCATTGTAATCTATTAAGCGGTTTACGAGTTATAAGAATTTGAAAAAAAAAAATTCAGGATTTCTATGGAAAGGTGTTTGAAAAAATTTATGTACCAATTTGGTCACTTTTTTACGAATATTTTTTTATGTTCGAAGTTTATAGAAATTTTTTTTAATACCATTTTAAAGAGTAACGCCTAATACACTTTGTAACCAAATTTCATTCAATTCGTGATAGTACTTTTTGCGTTATGACGTTCCGAATGAAGAATTGATTTTAGACCCCCTGCACCACCCCCCGCTGAAAAATCCACCATGTCATTTTCAAGAGGAGTTTCTAATCTATCAATTTGCCAAATTTCATTGTAATCTATTAAGCGGTTTACGAGTTATAAGAATTTGAAAAAAAAAAAAATTCAGGATTTCTATGGAAAGGTGTTTGAAAAAATTTATGTACCAATTTGGTCACTTTTTTACGAATATTTTTTTATGTTCGAAGTTTATAGAAATTTTTTTTATACCATTTTAAAGAGTAACGCCTAATACACTTTGTAACCAAATTTCATTCAATTCGTGATAGTACTTTTTGCGTTATGACGTTCCGAATGAAGAATTGATTTTAGACCCCCTGCACCACCCCCCGCTGAAAAATCCACCATGTCATTTTCAAGAGGAGTTTCTAATCTATCAATTTGCCAAATTTCATTGTAATCTATTAAGCGGTTTACGAGTTATAAGAATTTGAAAAAAAAAAATTCAGGATTTCTATGGAAAGGTGTTTGAAAAAATTTATGTACCAATTTGGTCACTTTTTTACGAATATTTTTTTATGTTCGAAGTTTATAGAAATTTTTTTTTATACCATTTTAAAGAGTAACGCCTAATACACTTTGTAACCAAATTTCATTCAATTCGTGATAGTACTTTTTGCGTTATGACGTTCCGAATGAAGAATTGATTTTAGACCCCCTGCACCACCCCCCGCTGAAAAATCCACCATGTCATTTTCAAGAGGAGTTTCTAATCTATCAATTTGCCAAATTTCATTGTAATCTATTAAGCGGTTTACGAGTTATAAGAATTTGAAAAAAAAAAAATTCAGGATTTCTATGGAAAGGTGTTTGAAAAAATTTATGTACCAATTTGGTCACTTTTTTACGAATATTTTTTTATGTTCGAAGTTTATAGAAATTTTTTTTATACCATTTTAAAGAGTAACGCCTAATACACTTTGTAACCAAATTTCATTCAATTCGTGATAGTACTTTTTGCGTTATGACGTTCCGAATGAAGAATTGATTTTAGACCCCCTGCACCACCCCCCGCTGAAAAATCCACCATGTCATTTTCAAGAGGAGTTTCTAATCTATCAATTTGCCAAATTTCATTGTAATCTATTAAGCGGTTTACGAGTTATAAGAATTTGAAAAAAAAAAATTCAGGATTTCTATGGAAAGGTGTTTGAAAAAATTTATGTACCAATTTGGTCACTTTTTTACGAATATTTTTTTATGTTCGAAGTTTATAGAAATTTTTTTTATACCATTTTAAAGAGTAACGCCTAATACACTTTGTAACCAAATTTCATTCAATTCGTGATAGTACTTTTTGCGTTATGACGTTCCGAATGAAGAATTGATTTTAGACCCCCTGCACCACCCCCCGCTGAAAAATCCACCATGTCATTTTCAAGAGGAGTTTCTAATCTATCAATTTGCCAAATTTCATTGTAATCTATTAAGCGGTTTACGAGTTATAAGAATTTGAAAAAAAAAAAATTCAGGATTTCTATGGAAAGGTGTTTGAAAAAATTTATGTACCAATTTGGTCACTTTTTTACGAATATTTTTTTATGTTCGAAGTTTATAGAAATTTTTTTTATACCATTTTAAAGAGTAACGCCTAATACACTTTGTAACCAAATTTCATTCAATTCGTGATAGTACTTTTTGCGTTATGACGTTCCGAATGAAGAATTGATTTTAGACCCCCTGCACCAACCCCCGCTGAAAAATCCACCATGTCATTTTCAAGAGGAGTTTCTAATCTATCAATTTGCCAAATTTCATTGTAATCTATTAAGCGGTTTACGAGTTATAAGAATTTGAAAAAAAAAAATTCAGGATTTCTATGGAAAGGTGTTTGAAAAAATTTATGTACCAATTTGGTCACTTTTTTACGAATATTTTTTTATGTTCGAAGTTTATAGAAATTTTTTTTATACCATTTTAAAGAGTAACGCCTAATACACTTTGTAACCAAATTTCATTCAATTCGTGATAGTACTTTTTGCGTTATGACGTTCCGAATGAAGAATTGATTTTAGACCCCCTGCACCAACCCCCGCTGAAAAATCCACCATGTCATTTTCAAGAGGAGTTTCTAATCTATCAATTTGCCAAATTTCATTGTAATCTATTAAGCGGTTTACGAGTTATAAGAATTTGAAAAAAAAAAAAATTCAGGATTTCTATGGAAAGGTGTTTGAAAAAATGTATGTACCAATTTGGTCACTTTTTTACGAATATTTTTTTATGTTCGAAGTTTATAGAAATTTTTTTTATACCATTTTAAAGAGTAACGCCTAATACACTTTGTAACCAAATTTCATTCAATTCGTGATAGTACTTTTTGCGTTATGACGTTCCGAATGAAGAATTGATTTTAGACCCCCTGCACCACCCCCCGCTGAAAAATCCACCATGTCATTTTCAAGAGGAGTTTCTAATCTATCAATTTGCCAAATTTCATTGTAATCTATTAAGCGGTTTACGAGTTATAAGAATTTGAAAAAAAAAAATTCAGGATTTCTATGGAAAGGTGTTTGAAAAAATTTTTGTACCAATTTGGTCACTTTTTTACGAATATTTTTTTATGTTCGAAGTTTATAGAAATTTTTTTTATACCATTTTAAAGAGTAACGCCTAATACACTTTGTAACCAAATTTCATTCAATTCGTGATAGTACTTTTTGCGTTATGACGTTCCGAATGAAGAATTGATTTTAGACCCCCTGCACCACCCCCCGCTGAAAAATCCACCATGTCATTTTCAAGAGGAGTTTCTAATCTATCAATTTGCCAAATTTCATTGTAATCTATTAAGCGGTTTACGAGTTATAAGAATTTGAAAAAAAAAAAATTCAGGATTTCTATGGAAAGGTGTTTGAAAAAATTTTTGTACCAATTTGGTCACTTTTTTACGAATATTTTTTTATGTTCGAAGTTTATAGAAATTTTTTTTATACCATTTTAAAGAGTAACGCCTAATACACTTTGTAACCAAATTTCATTCAATTCGTGATAGTACTTTTTGCGTTATGACGTTCCGAATGAAGAATTGATTTTAGACCCCCTGCACCACCCCCCGCTGAAAAATCCACCATGTCATTTTCAAGAGGAGTTTCTAATCTATCAATTTGCCAAATTTCATTGTAATCTATTAAGCGGTTTACGAGTTATAAGAATTTGAAAAAAAAAAAATTCAGGATTTCTATGGAAAGGTGTTTGAAAAAATTTATGTACCAATTTGGTCACTTTTTTACGAATATTTTTTTATGTTCGAAGTTTATAGAAATTTTTTTTATACCATTTTAAAGAGTAACGCCTAATACACTTTGTAACCAAATTTCATTCAATTCGTGATAGTACTTTTTGCGTTATGACGTTCCGAATGAAGAATTGATTTTAGACCCCCTGCACCACCCCCCGCTGAAAAATCCACCATGTCATTTTCAAGAGGAGTTTCTAATCTATCAATTTGCCAAATTTCATTGTAATCTATTAAGCGGTTTACGAGTTATAAGAATTTGAAAAAAAAAAATTCAGGATTTCTATGGAAAGGTGTTTGAAAAAATTTTTGTACCAATTTGGTCACTTTTTTACGAATATTTTTTTATGTTCGAAGTTTATAGAAATTTTTTTTATACCATTTTAAAGAGTAACGCCTAATACACTTTGTAACCAAATTTCATTCAATTCGTGATAGTACTTTTTGCGTTATGACGTTCCGAATGAAGAATTGATTTTAGACCCCCTGCACCACCCCTCGCTGAAAAATCCACCATGTCATTTTCAAGAGGAGTTTCTAATCTATCAATTTGCCAAATTTCATTGTAATCTATTAAGCGGTTTACGAGTTATAAGAATTTGAAAAAAAAAAAAATTCAGGATTTCTATGGAAAGGTGTTTGAAAAAATTTATGTACCAATTTGGTCACTTTTTTACGAATATTTTTTTATGTTCGAAGTTTATAGAAATTTTTTTTATACCATTTTAAAGAGTAACGCCTAATACACTTTGTAACCAAATTTCATTCAATTCGTGATAGTACTTTTTGCGTTATGACGTTCCGAATGAAGAATTGATTTTAGACCCCCTGCACCACCCCCCGCTGAAAAATCCACCATGTCATTTTCAAGAGGAGTTTCTAATCTATCAATTTGCCAAATTTCATTGTAATCTATTAAGCGGTTTACGAGTTATAAGAATTTGAAAAAAAAAAATTCAGGATTTCTATGGAAAGGTGTTTGAAAAAATTTTTGTACCAATTTGGTCACTTTTTTACGAATATTTTTTTATGTTCGAAGTTTATAGAAATTTTTTTTATACCATTTTAAAGAGTAACGCCTAATACACTTTGTAACCAAATTTCATTCAATTCGTGATAGTACTTTTTGCGTTATGACGTTCCGAATGAAGAATTGATTTTAGACCCCCTGCACCACCCCCCGCTGAAAAATCCACCATGTCATTTTCAAGAGGAGTTTCTAATCTATCAATTTGCCAAATTTCATTGTAATCTATTAAGTGGTTTACGAGTTATAAGAATTTGAAAAAAAAAAAAAATTCAGGATTTCTATGGAAAGGTGTTTGAAAAAATTTATGTACCAATTTGGTCACTTTTTTACGAATATTTTTTTATGTTCGAAGTTTATAGAAATTTTTTTTATACCATTTTAAAGAGTAACGCCTAATACACTTTGTAACCAAATTTCATTCAATTCGTGATAGTACTTTTTGCGTTATGACGTTCCGAATGAAGAATTGATTTTAGACCCCCTGCACCACCCCCCGCTGAAAAATCCACCATGTCATTTTCAAGAGGAGTTTCTAATCTATCAATTTGCCAAATTTTATTGAAATCTATTAAGCGGTTTACGAGTTATAAGAATTTGAAAAAAAAAAATTCAGGATTTCTATGGAAAGGTGTTTGAAAAAATTTATGTACCAATTTGGTCACTTTTTTACGAATATTTTTTTATGTTCGAAGTTTATAGAAATTTTTTTTATACCATTTTAAAGAGTAACGCCTAATACACTTTGTAACCAAATTTCATTCAATTCGTGATAGTACTTTTTGCGTTATGACGTTCCGAATGAAGAATTGATTTTAGACCCCCTGCACCACCCCCGCTGAAAAATCCACCATGTCATTTTCAAGAGGAGTTTCTAATCTATCAATTTGCCAAATTTCATTGTAATCTATTAAGCGGTTTACGAGTTATAAGAATTTGAAAAAAAAAAATTCAGGATTTCTATGGAAAGGTGTTTGAAAAAATTTATGTACCAATTTGGTCACTTTTTTACGAATATTTTTTTATGTTCGAAGTTTATAGAAATTTTTTTTAATACCATTTTAAAGAGTAACGCCTAATACACTTTGTAACCAAATTTCATTCAATTCGTGATAGTACTTTTTGCGTTATGACGTTCCGAATGAAGAATTGATTTTAGACCCCCTGCACCACCCCCCGCTGAAAAATCCACCATGTCATTTTCAAGAGGAGTTTCTAATCTATCAATTTGCCAAATTTCATTGTAATCTATTAAGCGGTTTACGAGTTATAAGAATTTGAAAAAAAAAAAAATTCAGGATTTCTATGGAAAGGTGTTTGAAAAAATTTATGTACCAATTTGGTCACTTTTTTACGAATATTTTTTTATGTTCGAAGTTTATAGAAATTTTTTTTATACCATTTTAAAGAGTAACGCCTAATACACTTTGTAACCAAATTTCATTCAATTCGTGATAGTACTTTTTGCGTTATGACGTTCCGAATGAAGAATTGATTTTAGACCCCCTGCACCACCCCCCGCTGAAAAATCCACCATGTCATTTTCAAGAGGAGTTTCTAATCTATCAATTTGCCAAATTTCATTGTAATCTATTAAGCGGTTTACGAGTTATAAGAATTTGAAAAAAAAAAATTCAGGATTTCTATGGAAAGGTGTTTGAAAAAATTTATGTACCAATTTGGTCACTTTTTTACGAATATTTTTTTATGTTCGAAGTTTATAGAAATTTTTTTTTATACCATTTTAAAGAGTAACGCCTAATACACTTTGTAACCAAATTTCATTCAATTCGTGATAGTACTTTTTGCGTTATGACGTTCCGAATGAAGAATTGATTTTAGACCCCCTGCACCACCCCCCGCTGAAAAATCCACCATGTCATTTTCAAGAGGAGTTTCTAATCTATCAATTTGCCAAATTTCATTGTAATCTATTAAGCGGTTTACGAGTTATAAGAATTTGAAAAAAAAAAAATTCAGGATTTCTATGGAAAGGTGTTTGAAAAAATTTATGTACCAATTTGGTCACTTTTTTACGAATATTTTTTTATGTTCGAAGTTTATAGAAATTTTTTTTATACCATTTTAAAGAGTAACGCCTAATACACTTTGTAACCAAATTTCATTCAATTCGTGATAGTACTTTTTGCGTTATGACGTTCCGAATGAAGAATTGATTTTAGACCCCCTGCACCACCCCCCGCTGAAAAATCCACCATGTCATTTTCAAGAGGAGTTTCTAATCTATCAATTTGCCAAATTTCATTGTAATCTATTAAGCGGTTTACGAGTTATAAGAATTTGAAAAAAAAAAAATTCAGGATTTCTATGGAAAGGTGTTTGAAAAAATTTATGTACCAATTTGGTCACTTTTTTACGAATATTTTTTTATGTTCGAAGTTTATAGAAATTTTTTTTATACCATTTTAAAGAGTAACGCCTAATACACTTTGTAACCAAATTTCATTCAATTCGTGATAGTACTTTTTGCGTTATGACGTTCCGAATGAAGAATTGATTTTAGACCCCCTGCACCACCCCCCGCTGAAAAATCCACCATGTCATTTTCAAGAGGAGTTTCTAATCTATCAATTTGCCAAATTTCATTGTAATCTATTAAGCGGTTTACGAGTTATAAGAATTTGAAAAAAAAAAAATTCAGGATTTCTATGGAAAGGTGTTTGAAAAAATTTATGTACCAATTTGGTCACTTTTTTACGAATATTTTTTTATGTTCGAAGTTTATAGAAATTTTTTTTTATACCATTTTAAAGAGTAACGCCTAATACACTTTGTAACCAAATTTCATTCAATTCGTGATAGTACTTTTTGCGTTATGACGTTCCGAATGAAGAATTGATTTTAGACCCCCTGCACCAACCCCCGCTGAAAAATCCACCATGTCATTTTCAAGAGGAGTTTCTAATCTATCAATTTGCCAAATTTCATTGTAATCTATTAAGCGGTTTACGAGTTATAAGAATTTGAAAAAAAAAAATTCAGGATTTCTATGGAAAGGTGTTTGAAAAAATTTATGTACCAATTTGGTCACTTTTTTACGAATATTTTTTTATGTTCGAAGTTTATAGAAATTTTTTTTATACCATTTTAAAGAGTAACGCCTAATACACTTTGTAACCAAATTTCATTCAATTCGTGATAGTACTTTTTGCGTTATGACGTTCCGAATGAAGAATTGATTTTAGACCCCCTGCACCAACCCCCGCTGAAAAATCCACCATGTCATTTTCAAGAGGAGTTTCTAATCTATCAATTTGCCAAATTTCATTGTAATCTATTAAGCGGTTTACGAGTTATAAGAATTTGAAAAAAAAAAAATTCAGGATTTCTATGGAAAGGTGTTTGAAAAAATTTATGTACCAATTTGGTCACTTTTTTACGAATATTTTTTTATGTTCGAAGTTTATAGAAATTTTTTTTATACCATTTTAAAGAGTAACGCCTAATACACTTTGTAACCAAATTTCATTCAATTCGTGATAGTACTTTTTGCGTTATGACGTTCCGAATGAAGAATTGATTTTAGACCCCCTGCACCACCCCCCGCTGAAAAATCCACCATGTCATTTTCAAGAGGAGTTTCTAATCTATCAATTTGCCAAATTTCATTGTAATCTATTAAGCGGTTTACGAGTTATAAGAATTTGAAAAAAAAAAATTCAGGATTTCTATGGAAAGGTGTTTGAAAAAATTTTTTGTACCAATTTGGTCACTTTTTTACGAATATTTTTTTATGTTCGAAGTTTATAGAAATTTTTTTTATACCATTTTAAAGAGTAACGCCTAATACACTTTGTAACCAAATTTCATTCAATTCGTGATAGTACTTTTTGCGTTATGACGTTCCGAATGAAGAATTGATTTTAGACCCCCTGCACCACCCCCCGCTGAAAAATCCACCATGTCATTTTCAAGAGGAGTTTCTAATCTATCAATTTGCCAAATTTCATTGTAATCTATTAAGCGGTTTACGAGTTATAAGAATTTGAAAAAAAAAAAATTCAGGATTTCTATGGAAAGGTGTTTGAAAAAATTTTTGTACCAATTTGGTCACTTTTTTACGAATATTTTTTTATGTTCGAAGTTTATAGAAATTTTTTTTATACCATTTTAAAGAGTAACGCCTAATACACTTTGTAACCAAATTTCATTCAATTCGTGATAGTACTTTTTGCGTTATGACGTTCCGAATGAAGAATTGATTTTAGACCCCCTGCACCACCCCCCGCTGAAAAATCCACCATGTCATTTTCAAGAGGAGTTTCTAATCTATCAATTTGCCAAATTTCATTGTAATCTATTAAGCGGTTTACGAGTTATAAGAATTTGAAAAAAAAAAAATTCAGGATTTCTATGGAAAGGTGTTTGAAAAAATTTATGTACCAATTTGGTCACTTTTTTACGAATATTTTTTTATGTTCGAAGTTTATAGAAATTTTTTTTATACCATTTTAAAGAGTAACGCCTAATACACTTTGTAACCAAATTTCATTCAATTCGTGATAGTACTTTTTGCGTTATGACGTTCCGAATGAAGAATTGATTTTAGACCCCCTGCACCACCCCCCGCTGAAAAATCCACCATGTCATTTTCAAGAGGAGTTTCTAATCTATCAATTTGCCAAATTTCATTGTAATCTATTAAGCGGTTTACGAGTTATAAGAATTTGAAAAAAAAAAATTCAGGATTTCTATGGAAAGGTGTTTGAAAAAATTTTTGTACCAATTTGGTCACTTTTTTACGAATATTTTTTTATGTTCGAAGTTTATAGAAATTTTTTTTATACCATTTTAAAGAGTAACGCCTAATACACTTTGTAACCAAATTTCATTCAATTCGTGATAGTACTTTTTGCGTTATGACGTTCCGAATGAAGAATTGATTTTAGACCCCCTGCACCACCCCCCGCTGAAAAATCCACCATGTCATTTTCAAGAGGAGTTTCTAATCTATCAATTTGCCAAATTTCATTGTAATCTATTAAGCGGTTTACGAGTTATAAGAATTTGAAAAAAAAAAAAATTCAGGATTTCTATGGAAAGGTGTTTGAAAAAATTTATGTACCAATTTGGTCACTTTTTTACGAATATTTTTTTATGTTCGAAGTTTATAGAAATTTTTTTTATACCATTTTAAAGAGTAACGCCTAATACACTTTGTAACCAAATTTCATTCAATTCGTGATAGTACTTTTTGCGTTATGACGTTCCGAATGAAGAATTGATTTTAGACCCCCTGCACCACCCCCCGCTGAAAAATCCACCATGTCATTTTCAAGAGGAGTTTCTAATCTATCAATTTGCCAAATTTCATTGTAATCTATTAAGCGGTTTACGAGTTATAAGAATTTGAAAAAAAAAAAATTCAGGATTTCTATGGAAAGGTGTTTGAAAAAATTTTTGTACCAATTTGGTCACTTTTTTACGAATATTTTTTTATGTTCGAAGTTTATAGAAATTTTTTTTATACCATTTTAAAGAGTAACGCCTAATACACTTTGTAACCAAATTTCATTCAATTCGTGATAGTACTTTTTGCGTTATGACGTTCCGAATGAAGAATTGATTTTAGACCCCCTGCACCACCCCCCGCTGAAAAATCCACCATGTCATTTTCAAGAGGAGTTTCTAATCTATCAATTTGCCAAATTTTATTGTAATCTATTAAGCGGTTTACGAGTTATAAGAATTTGAAAAAAAAAAATTCAGGATTTCTATGGAAAGGTGTTTGAAAAAATTTATGTACCAATTTGGTCACTTTTTTACGAATATTTTTTTATGTTCGAAGTTTATAGAAATTTTTTTTATACCATTTTAAAGAGTAACGCCTAATACACTTTGTAACCAAATTTCATTCAATTCGTGATAGTACTTTTTGCGTTATGACGTTCCGAATGAAGAATTGATTTTAGACCCCCTGCACCACCCCCCGCTGAAAAATCCACCATGTCATTTTCAAGAGGAGTTTCTAATCTATCAATTTGCCAAATTTCATTGTAATCTATTAAGCGGTTTACGAGTTATAAGAATTTGAAAAAAAAAATTCAGGATTTCTATGGAAAGGTGTTTGAAAAAATTTATGTACCAATTTGGTCACTTTTTTACGAATATTTTTTTATGTTCGAAGTTTATAGAAATTTTGCTTATACCATTTTAAAGAGTAACGCCTAATACACTTTGTAACCAAATTTCATTCAATTCGTGATAGTACTTTTTGCGTTATGACGTTCCGAATGAAGAATTGATTTTAGACCCCCTGCACCACCCCCCGCTGAAAAATCCACCATGTCATTTTCAAGAGGAGTTTCTAATCTATCAATTTGCCAAATTTCATTGTAATCTATTAAGCGGTTTACGAGTTATAAGAATTTGAAAAAAAAAAAATTCAGGATTTCTATGGAAAGGTGTTTGAAAAAATTTATGTACCAATTTGGTCACTTTTTTACGAATATTTTTTTATGTTCGAAGTTTATAGAAATTTTTTTTATACCATTTTAAAGAGTAACGCCTAATACACTTTGTAACCAAATTTCATTCAATTCGTGATAGTACTTTTTGCGTTATGACGTTCCGAATGAAGAATTGATTTTAGACCCCCTGCACCACCCCCCGCTGAAAAATCCACCATGTCATTTTCAAGAGGAGTTTCTAATCTATCAATTTGCCAAATTTCATTGTAATCTATTAAGCGGTTTACGAGTTATAAGAATTTGAAAAAAAAAAAATTCAGGATTTCTATGGAAAGGTGTTTGAAAAAATTTATGTACCAATTTGGTCACTTTTTTACGAATATTTTTTTATGTTCGAAGTTTATAGAAATTTTTTTTATACCATTTTAAAGAGTAACGCCTAATACACTTTGTAACCAAATTTCATTCAATTCGTGATAGTACTTTTTGCGTTATGACGTTCCGAATGAAGAATTGATTTTAGACCCCCTGCACCAACCCCCGCTGAAAAATCCACCATGTCATTTTCAAGAGGAGTTTCTAATCTATCAATTTGCCAAATTTCATTGTAATCTATTAAGCGGTTTACGAGTTATAAGAATTTGAAAAAAAAAAATTCAGGATTTCTATGGAAAGGTGTTTGAAAAAATTTATGTACCAATTTGGTCACTTTTTTACGAATATTTTTTTATGTTCGAAGTTTATAGAAATTTTTTTTATACCATTTTAAAGAGTAACGCCTAATACACTTTGTAACCAAATTTCATTCAATTCGTGATAGTACTTTTTGCGTTATGACGTTCCGAATGAAGAATTGATTTTAGACCCCCTGCACCAACCCCCGCTGAAAAATCCACCATGTCATTTTCAAGAGGAGTTTCTAATCTATCAATTTGCCAAATTTCATTGTAATCTATTAAGCGGTTTACGAGTTATAAGAATTTGAAAAAAAAAAATTCAGGATTTCTATGGAAAGGTGTTTGAAAAAATTTATGTACCAATTTGGTCACTTTTTTACGAATATTTTTTTATGTTCGAAGTTTATAGAAATTTTTTTTATACCATTTTAAAGAGTAACGCCTAATACACTTTGTAACCAAATTTCATTCAATTCGTGATAGTACTTTTTGCGTTATGACGTTCCGAATGAAGAATTGATTTTAGACCCCCTGCACCACCCCCCGCTGAAAAATCCACCATGTCATTTTCAAGAGGAGTTTCTAATCTATCAATTTGCCAAATTTCATTGTAATCTATTAAGCGGTTTACGAGTTATAAGAATTTGAAAAAAAAAAAATTCAGGATTTCTATGGAAAGGTGTTTGAAAAAATGTTTGTACCAATTTGGTCACTTTTTTACGAATATTTTTTTATGTTCGAAGTTTATAGAAATTTTTTTTATACCATTTTAAAGAGTAACGCCTAATACACTTTGTAACCAAATTTCATTCAATTCGTGATAGTACTTTTTGCGTTATGACGTTCCGAATGAAGAATTGATTTTAGACCCCCTGCACCACCCCCCGCTGAAAAATCCACCATGTCATTTTCAAGAGGAGTTTCTAATCTATCAATTTGCCAAATTTCATTGTAATCTATTAAGCGGTTTACGAGTTATAAGAATTTGAAAAAAAAAAAATTCAGGATTTCTATGGAAAGGTGTTTGAAAAAATTTTTGTACCAATTTGGTCACTTTTTTACGAATATTTTTTTATGTTCGAAGTTTATAGAAATTTTTTTTATACCATTTTAAAGAGTAACGCCTAATACACTTTGTAACCAAATTTCATTCAATTCGTGATAGTACTTTTTGCGTTATGACGTTCCGAATGAAGAATTGATTTTAGACCCCCTGCACCACCCCCCGCTGAAAAATCCACCATGTCATTTTCAAGAGGAGTTTCTAATCTATCAATTTGCCAAATTTCATTGTAATCTATTAAGCGGTTTACGAGTTATAAGAATTTGAAAAAAAAAAAATTCAGGATTTCTATGGAAAGGTGTTTGAAAAAATTTATGTACCAATTTGGTCACTTTTTTACGAATATTTTTTTATGTTCGAAGTTTATAGAAATTTTTTTTTATACCATTTTAAAGAGTAACGCCTAATACACTTTGTAACCAAATTTCATTCAATTCGTGATAGTACTTTTTGCGTTATGACGTTCCGAATGAAGAATTGATTTTAGACCCCCTGCACCACCCCCCGCTGAAAAATCCACCATGTCATTTTCAAGAGGAGTTTCTAATCTATCAATTTGCCAAATTTCATTGTAATCTATTAAGCGGTTTACGAGTTATAAGAATTTGAAAAAAAAAAATTCAGGATTTCTATGGAAAGGTGTTTGAAAAAATTTTTGTACCAATTTGGTCACTTTTTTACGAATATTTTTTTATGTTCGAAGTTTATAGAAATTTTTTTTATACCATTTTAAAGAGTAACGCCTAATACACTTTGTAACCAAATTTCATTCAATTCGTGATAGTACTTTTTGCGTTATGACGTTCCGAATGAAGAATTGATTTTAGACCCCCTGCACCACCCCCCGCTGAAAAATCCACCCATGTCATTTTCAAGAGGAGTTTCTAATCTATCAATTTGCCAAATTTCATTGTAATCTATTAAGCGGTTTACGAGTTATAAGAATTTGAAAAAAAAAAAAATTCAGGATTTCTATGGAAAGGTGTTTGAAAAAATTTATGTACCAATTTGGTCACTTTTTTACGAATATTTTTTTATGTTCGAAGTTTATAGAAATTTTTTTTATACCATTTTAAAGAGTAACGCCTAATACACTTTGTAACCAAATTTCATTCAATTCGTGATAGTACTTTTTGCGTTATGACGTTCCGAATGAAGAATTGATTTTAGACCCCCTGCACCACCCCCCGCTGAAAAATCCACCATGTCATTTTCAAGAGGAGTTTCTAATCTATCAATTTGCCAAATTTCATTGTAATCTATTAAGCGGTTTACGAGTTATAAGAATTTGAAAAAAAAAAAATTCAGGATTTCTATGGAAAGGTGTTTGAAAAAATTTTTGTACCAATTTGGTCACTTTTTTACGAATATTTTTTTATGTTCGAAGTTTATAGAAATTTTTTTTATACCATTTTAAAGAGTAACGCCTAATACACTTTGTAACCAAATTTCATTCAATTCGTGATAGTACTTTTTGCGTTATGACGTTCCGAATGAAGAATTGATTTTAGACCCCCTGCACCACCCCCCGCTGAAAAATCCACCATGTCATTTTCAAGAGGAGTTTCTAATCTATCAATTTGCCAAATTTTATTGTAATCTATTAAGCGGTTTACGAGTTATAAGAATTTGAAAAAAAAAAATTCAGGATTTCTATGGAAAGGTGTTTGAAAAAATTTATGTACCAATTTGGTCACTTTTTTACGAATATTTTTTTATGTTCGAAGTTTATAGAAATTTTTTTTATACCATTTTAAAGAGTAACGCCTAATACACTTTGTAACCAAATTTCATTCAATTCGTGATAGTACTTTTTGCGTTATGACGTTCCGAATGAAGAATTGATTTTAGACCCCCTGCACCACCCCCCGCTGAAAAATCCACCATGTCATTTTCAAGAGGAGTTTCTAATCTATCAATTTGCCAAATTTCATTGTAATCTATTAAGCGGTTTACGAGTTATAAGAATTTGAAAAAAAAAAATTCAGGATTTCTATGGAAAGGTGTTTGAAAAAATTTATGTACCAATTTGGTCACTTTTTTACGAATATTTTTTTATGTTCGAAGTTTATAGAAATTTTGCTTATACCATTTTAAAGAGTAACGCCTAATACACTTTGTAACCAAATTTCATTCAATTCGTGATAGTACTTTTTGCGTTATGACGTTCCGAATGAAGAATTGATTTTAGACCCCCTGCACCACCCCCCGCTGAAAAATCCACCATGTCATTTTCAAGAGGAGTTTCTAATCTATCAATTTGCCAAATTTCATTGTAATCTATTAAGCGGTTTACGAGTTATAAGAATTTGAAAAAAAAACATATGAGAAGGCTACAATCCGCTGTGCGGATCGTTGAATACCCTATCCCATCCTATCCATAAAACTAAAATCCCTAAAAAAGTGGGCATGGCTAAAAACACGATGTGGATAAAATAGAAAAAATGATATAGTGACAACAAATTCTTCAGACTGCTTACAAAACAGTTTTACGGTTCTACAAAAGACAAGGTTTTCTCCTGCATATGTTATGGGGTTGGGTATAAAAATGGTTTTTATATAAAAACGCCCCCAAAAAGTGGGCGTGGGTTAAAATTGTATATAGACGAAATGTTTATATTAATGATGTTAATGATTCTGCATCAAAATTTTTTTCGAAAAATTTAAAATTTGACCGAAAACAGTTTTTTATTGAAAACGCCCCCAAAAAGTGGGCGTGGCAAAAAACTTTATATGGACGAAATATAGATATTAATATTGTCTAAATATGTTGTTCAGAAACTTTTTTAAAATTCCTTACGGTTTGGCCAAAAACTGAGTTTTTCTTAAAAGGGGGCGTGGCAGTAGGCGGATTTCAAAAATTTTTACACTTGTTCTGTAGGCAGAGACGAGGATCCTATATACCAAATTTCATTATCCTAGCTCAAAATTTAAGGCCTAAAAATCGGTGACGTACAGACGGACGGACGGACGGACGGACGGACAGACAGACATGGCTTAATCGACTCAGCTAGCGATTCTGAGTCGATCCATATACTTTGAGGTATATGTAGCAAAATTATTTCTCTATGTTACAAACTAAGTATCAAAACTAATATACCCCTATGGGATAGGGTATAAAAATTCAGGATTTCTATGGAAAGGTGTTTGAAAAAATTTATGTACCAATTTGGTCACTTTTTTACGAATATTTTTTTATGTTCGAAGTTTATAGAAATTTTTTTATACCATTTTAAAGAGTAACGCCTAATACACTTTGTAACCAAATTTCATTCAATTCGTGATAGTACTTTTTGCGTTATGACGTTCCGAATGAAGAATTGATTTTAGACCCCCTGCACCACCCCCCGCTGAAATATCCACCATGTCATTTTCAAGAGGAGTTTCTAATCTATCAATTTGCCAAATTTCATTGTAATCTATTAAGCGGTTTACGAGTTATAAGAATTTGAAAAAAAAAAAAATTCAGGATTTCTATGGAAAGGTGTTTGAAAAAATTTATGTACCAATTTGGTCACTTTTTTACGAATATTTTTTTATGTTCGAAGTTTATAGAAATTTTTTTTATACCATTTTAAAGAGTAGCGCCTAATACACTTTGTAACCAAATTTCATTCAATTCGTGATAGTACTTTTTGCGTTATGACGTTCCGAATGAAGAATTGATTTTAGACCCCCTGCACCACCCCCCGCTGAAAAATCCACCATTTCATTTTCAAGAGAAGTTTCTAATCTATCAATTTGCCAAATTTCATTGTAATCTATTAAGCGGTTTACGAGTTATAAGAATTTGAAAAAAAAAAATTCAGGATTTCTATGGAAAGGTGTTTGAAAAAATTTATGTACCAATTTGGTCACTTTTTTACGAATATTTTTTTATGTTCGAAGTTTATAGAAATTTTTTTTATACCATTTTAAAGAGTAACGCCTAATACACTTTGTAACCAAATTTCATTCAATTCGTGATAGTACTTTTTGCGTTATGACGTTCCGAATGAAGAATTGATTTTAGACCCCCTGCACCACCCCCCGCTGAAAAATCCACCATTTCATTTTCAAGAGGAGTTTCTAATCTATCAATTTGCCAAATTTCATTGTAATCTATTAAGCGGTTTACGAGTTATAAGAATTTGAAAAAAAAAAATTCAGGATTTCTATGGAAAGGTGTTTGAAAAAATTTATGTACCAATTTGGTCACTTTTTTACGAATATTTTTTTATGTTCGAAGTTTATAGAAATTTTTTTTATACCATTTTAAAGAGTAACGCCTAATACACTTTGTAACCAAATTTCATTCAATTCGTGATAGTACTTTTTGCGTTATGACGTTCCGAATGAAGAATTGATTTTAGACCCCCTGCACCACCCCCCGCTGAAAAATCCACCATGTCATTTTCAAGAGGAGTTTCTAATCTATCAATTTGCCAAATTTCATTGTAATCTATTAAGCGGTTTACGAGTTATAAGAATTTGAAAAAAAAAAATTCAGGATTTCTATGGAAAGGTGTTTGAAAAAATTTATGTACCAATTTGGTCACTTTTTTACGAATATTTTTTTATGTTCGAAGTTTATAGAAATTTTTTTTTATACCATTTTAAAGAGTAACGCCTAATACACTTTGTAACCAAATTTCATTCAATTCGTGATAGTACTTTTTGCGTTATGACGTTCCGAATGAAGAATTGATTTTAGACCCCCTGCACCACCCCCCGCTGAAAAATCCACCATTTCATTTTCAAGAGGAGTTTCTAATCTATCAATTTGCCAAATTTCATTGTAATCTATTAAGCGGTTTACGAGTTATAAGAATTTGAAAAAAAAAAAAATTCAGGATTTCTATGGAAAGGTGTTTGAAAAAATTTATGTACCAATTTGGTCACTTTTTTACGAATATTTTTTTATGTTCGAAGTTTATAGAAATTTTTTTTATACCATTTTAAAGAGTAACGCCTAATACACTTTGTAACCAAATTTCATTCAATTCGTGATAGTACTTTTTGCGTTATGACGTTCCGAATGAAGAATTGATTTTAGACCCCCTGCACCACCCCCCGCTGAAAAATCCACCATGTCATTTTCAAGAGGAGTTTCTAATCTATCAATTTGCCAAATTTCATTGTAATCTATTAAGCGGTTTACGAGTTATAAGAATTTGAAAAAAAAAAATTCAGGATTTCTATGGAAAGGTGTTTGAAAAAATTTATGTACCAATTTGGTCACTTTTTTACGAATATTTTTTTATGTTCGAAGTTTATAGAAATTTTTTTTATACCATTTTAAAGAGTAACGCCTAATACACTTTGTAACCAAATTTCATTCAATTCGTGATAGTACTTTTTGCGTTATGACGTTCCGAATGAAGAATTGATTTTAGACCCCCTGCACCACCCCCCGCTGAAAAATCCACCATGTCATTTTCAAGAGGAGTTTCTAATCTATCAATTTGCCAAATTTCATTGTAATCTATTAAGCGGTTTACGAGTTATAAGAATTTGAAAAAAAAAAAAATTCAGGATTTCTATGGAAAGGTGTTTGAAAAAATTTATGTACCAATTTGGTCACTTTTTTACGAATATTTTTTTATGTTCGAAGTTTATAGAAATTTTTTTATACCATTTTAAAGAGTAACGCCTAATACACTTTGTAACCAAATTTCATTCAATTCGTGATAGTACTTTTTGCGTTATGACGTTCCGAATGAAGAATTGATTTTAGACCACGAGTTATAAGAATTTGAAAAAAAAACATTCAGGATTTCTATGGAAAGGTGTTTGAAAAAATTTATGTACCAATTTGGTCACTTTTTTACGAATATTTTTTTATGTTCGAAGTTTATAGAAATTTTTTTTATACCATTTTAAAGAGTAACGCCTAATACACTTTGTAACCAAATTTCATTCAATTCGTGATAGTACTTTTTGCGTTATGACGTTCCGAATGAAGAATTGATTTTAGACCCCCTGCACCACCCCCCGCTGAAATATCCACCATGTCATTTTCAAGAGGAGTTTCTAATCTATCAATTTGCCAAATTTCATTGTAATCTATTAAGCGGTTTACGAGTTATAAGAATTTAAAAAAAAAAAAAAATTCAGGATTTCTATGGAAAGGTGTTTGAAAAAATTTATGTACCAATTTGGTCACTTTTTTACGAATATTTTTTTATGTTCGAAGTTTATAGAAATTTTTTAAAGAGTAGCGCCTAATACACTTTGTAACCAAATTTCATTCAATTCGTGATAGTACTTTTTGCGTTATGACGTTCCGAATGAAGAATTGATTTTAGACCCCCTGCACCACCCCCCGCTGAAAAATCCACCATTTCATTTTCAAGAGGAGTTTCTAATCTATCAATTTGCCAAATTTCATTGTAATCTATTAAGCGGTTTACGAGTTATAAGAATTTGAAAAAAAAAAATTCAGGATTTCTATGGAAAGGTGTTTGAAAAAATTTATGTACCAATTTGGTCACTTTTTTACGAATATTTTTTTATGTTCGAAGTTTATAGAAATTTTTTTTATACCATTTTAAAGAGTAACGCCTAATACACTTTGTAACCAAATTTCATTCAATTCGTGATAGTACTTTTTGCGTTATGACGTTCCGAATGAAGAATTGATTTTAGACCCCCTGCACCACCCCCCGCTGAAAAATCCACCATTTCATTTTCAAGAGGAGTTTCTAATCTATCAATTTGCCAAATTTCATTGTAATCTATTAAGCGGTTTACGAGTTATAAGAATTTGAAAAAAAAAAATTCAGGATTTCTATGGAAAGGTGTTTGAAAAAATTTATGTACCAATTTGGTCACTTTTTTACGAATATTTTTTTATGTTCGAAGTTTATAGAAATTTTTTTTATACCATTTTAAAGAGTAACGCCTAATACACTTTGTAACCAAATTTCATTCAATTCGTGATAGTACTTTTTGCGTTATGACGTTCCGAATGAAGAATTGATTTTAGACCCCCTGCACCACCCCCCGCTGAAAAATCCACCATGTCATTTTCAAGAGGAGTTTCTAATCTATCAATTTGCCAAATTTCATTGTAATCTATTAAGCGGTTTACGAGTTATAAGAATTTGAAAAAAAAAAATTCAGGATTTCTATGGAAAGGTGTTTGAAAAAATTTATGTACCAATTTGGTCACTTTTTTACGAATATTTTTTTATGTTCGAAGTTTATAGAAATTTTTTTTATACCATTTTAAAGAGTAACGCCTAATACACTTTGTAACCAAATTTCATTCAATTCGTGATAGTACTTTTTGCGTTATGACGTTCCGAATGAAGAATTGATTTTAGACCCCCTGCACCACCCCCCGCTGAAAAATCCACCATTTCATTTTCAAGAGGAGTTTCTAATCTATCAATTTGCCAAATTTCATTGTAATCTATTAAGCGGTTTACGAGTTATAAGAATTTGAAAAAAAAAAATTCAGGATTTCTATGGAAAGGTGTTTGAAAAAATTTATGTACCAATTTGGTCACTTTTTTACGAATATTTTTTTATGTTCGAAGTTTATAGAAATTTTTTTTATACCATTTTAAAGAGTAACGCCTAATACACTTTGTAACCAAATTTCATTCAATTCGTGATAGTACTTTTTGCGTTATGACGTTCCGAATGAAGAATTGATTTTAGACCCCCTGCACCACCCCCCGCTGAAAAATCCACCATGTCATTTTCAAGAGGAGTTTCTAATCTATCAATTTGCCAAATTTCATTGTAATCTATTAAGCGGTTTACGAGTTATAAGAATTTGAAAAAAAAAAATTCAGGATTTCTATGGAAAGGTGTTTGAAAAAATTTATGTACCAATTTGGTCACTTTTTTACGAATATTTTTTTATGTTCGAAGTTTATAGAAATTTTTTTTATACCATTTTAAAGAGTAACGCCTAATACACTTTGTAACCAAATTTCATTCAATTCGTGATAGTACTTTTTGCGTTATGACGTTCCGAATGAAGAATTGATTTTAGACCCCCTGCACCACCCCCCGCTGAAAAATCCACCATGTCATTTTCAAGAGGAGTTTCTAATCTATCAATTTGCCAAATTTCATTGTAATCTATTAAGCGGTTTACGAGTTATAAGAATTTGAAAAAAAAAAAAAAAATTCAGGATTTCTATGGAAAGGTGTTTGAAAAAATTTATGTACCAATTTGGTCACTTTTTTACGAATATTTTTTTATGTTCGAAGTTTATAGAAATTTTTTTATACCATTTTAAAGAGTAACGCCTAATACACTTTGTAACCAAATTTCATTCAATTCGTGATAGTACTTTTTGCGTTATGACGTTCCGAATGAAGAATTGATTTTAGACCACGAGTTATAAGAATTTGAAAAAAAAAACATTCAGGATTTCTATGGAAAGGTGTTTGAAAAAATTTATGTACCAATTTGGTCACTTTTTTACGAATATTTTTTTATGTTCGAAGTTTATAGAAATTTTTTTATACCATTTTAAAGAGTAACGCCTAATACACTTTGTAACCAAATTTCATTCAATTCGTGATAGTACTTTTTGCGTTATGACGTTCCGAATGAAGAATTGATTTTAGACCCCCTGCACCACCCCCCGCTGAAATATCCACCATGTCATTTTCAAGAGGAGTTTCTAATCTATCAATTTGCCAAATTTCATTGTAATCTATTAAGCGGTTTACGAGTTATAAGAATTTGAAAAAAAAAAAAATTCAGGATTTCTATGGAAAGGTGTTTGAAAAAATTTATGTACCAATTTGGTCACTTTTTTACGAATATTTTTTTATGTTCGAAGTTTATAGAAATTTTTTTTATACCATTTTAAAGAGTAGCGCCTAATACACTTTGTAACCAAATTTCATTCAATTCGTGATAGTACTTTTTGCGTTATGACGTTCCGAATGAAGAATTGATTTTAGACCCCCTGCACCACCCCCCGCTGAAAAATCCACCATTTCATTTTCAAGAGGAGTTTCTAATCTATCAATTTGCCAAATTTCATTGTAATCTATTAAGCGGTTTACGAGTTATAAGAATTTGAAAAAAAAAAATTCAGGATTTCTATGGAAAGGTGTTTGAAAAAATTTATGTACCAATTTGGTCACTTTTTTACGAATATTTTTTTATGTTCGAAGTTTATAGAAATTTTTTTTATACCATTTTAAAGAGTAACGCCTAATACACTTTGTAACCAAATTTCATTCAATTCGTGATAGTACTTTTTGCGTTATGACGTTCCGAATGAAGAATTGATTTTAGACCCCCTGCACCACCCCCCGCTGAAAAATCCACCATTTCATTTTCAAGAGGAGTTTCTAATCTATCAATTTGCCAAATTTCATTGTAATCTATTAAGCGGTTTACGAGTTATAAGAATTTGAAAAAAAAAAATTCAGGATTTCTATGGAAAGGTGTTTGAAAAAATTTATGTACCAATTTGGTCACTTTTTTACGAATATTTTTTTATGTTCGAAGTTTATAGAAATTTTTTTTATACCATTTTAAAGAGTAACGCCTAATACACTTTGTAACCAAATTTCATTCAATTCGTGATAGTACTTTTTGCGTTATGACGTTCCGAATGAAGAATTGATTTTAGACCCCCTGCACCACCCCCCGCTGAAAAATCCACCATGTCATTTTCAAGAGGAGTTTCTAATCTATCAATTTGCCAAATTTCATTGTAATCTATTAAGCGGTTTACGAGTTATAAGAATTTGAAAAAAAAAAAATTCAGGATTTCTATGGAAAGGTGTTTGAAAAAATTTATGTACCAATTTGGTCACTTTTTTACGAATATTTTTTTATGTTCGAAGTTTATAGAAATTTTTTTTATACCATTTTAAAGAGTAACGCCTAATACACTTTGTAACCAAATTTCATTCAATTCGTGATAGTACTTTTTGCGTTATGACGTTCCGAATGAAGAATTGATTTTAGACCCCCTGCACCACCCCCCGCTGAAAAATCCACCATGTTATTTTCAAGAGGAGTTTCTAATCTATCAATTTGCCAAATTTCATTGTAATCTATTAAGCGGTTTACGAGTTATAAGAATTTGAAAAAAAAAAATTCAGGATTTCTATGGAAAGGTGTTTGAAAAAATTTATGTACCAATTTGGTCACTTTTTTACGAATATTTTTTTATGTTCGAAGTTTATAGAAATTTTTTTTATACCATTTTAAAGAGTAACGCCTAATACACTTTGTAACCAAATTTCATTCAATTCGTGATAGTACTTTTTGCGTTATGACGTTCCGAATGAAGAATTGATTTTAGACCCCCTGCACCACCCCCCGCTGAAAAATCCACCATGTCATTTTCAAGAGGAGTTTCTAATCTATCAATTTGCCAAATTTCATTGTAATCTATTAAGCGGTTTACGAGTTATAAGAATTTGAAAAAAAAAAAAAATTCAGGATTTCTATGGAAAGGTGTTTGAAAAAATTTATGTACCAATTTGGTCACTTTTTTACGAATATTTTTTTATGTTCGAAGTTTATAGAAATTTTTTTATACCATTTTAAAGAGTAACGCCTAATACACTTTGTAACCAAATTTCATTCAATTCGTGATAGTACTTTTTGCGTTATGACGTTCCGAATGAAGAATTGATTTTAGACCACGAGTTATAAGAATTTGAAAAAAAAACATTCAGGATTTCTATGGAAAGGTGTTTGAAAAAATTTATGTACCAATTTGGTCACTTTTTTACGAATATTTTTTTATGTTCGAAGTTTATAGAAATTTTTTTATACCATTTTAAAGAGTAACGCCTAATACACTTTGTAACCAAATTTCATTCAATTCGTGATAGTACTTTTTGCGTTATGACGTTCCGAATGCAGAATTGATTTTAGACCCCCTGCACCACCCCCCGCTGAAAAATCCACCATGTCATTTTCAAGAGGAGTTTCTAATCTATCAATTTGCCAAATTTCATTGTAATCTATTTAGCGGTTTACGAGTTATAAGAATTTGAAAAAAAAAATTCAGGATTTCTATGGAAAGGTGTTTGAAAAAATTTTTGTACCAATTTGGTCACTTTTTTACGAATATTTTTTTATGTTCGAAGTTTATAGAAATTTTTTTTATACCATTTTAAAGAGTAACGCCTAATACACTTTGTAACCAAATTTCATTCAATTCGTGATAGTACTTTTTGCGTTATGACGTTCCGAATGAAGAATTGATTTTAGACCCCCTGCACCACCCCCCGCTGAAAAATCCACCATGTCATTTTCAAGAGGAGTTTCTAATCTATCAATTTGCCAAATTTCATTGTAATCTATTAAGCGGTTTACGAGTTATAAGAATTTGAAAAAAAAAAAAATTCAGGATTTCTATGGAAAGGTGTTTGAAAAAATTTATGTACCAATTTGGTCACTTTTTTACGAATATTTTTTTATGTTCGAAGTTTATAGAAATTTTTTTTATACCATTTTAAAGAGTAACGCCTAATACACTTTGTAACCAAATTTCATTCAATTCGTGATAGTACTTTTTGCGTTATGACGTTCCGAATGAAGAATTGATTTTAGACCCCCTGCACCACCCCCGCTGAAAAATCCACCATGTCATTTTCAAGAGGAGTTTCTAATCTATCAATTTGCAAATTTCATTGTAATCTATTAAGCGGTTTACGAGTTATAAGAATTTGAAAAAAAAAAAATTCAGGATTTCTATGGAAAGGTGTTTGAAAAAATTTATGTACCAATTTGGTCACTTTTTTACGAATATTTTTTTATGTTCGAAGTTTATAGAAATTTTTTTTATACCATTTTAAAGAGTAACGCCTAATACACTTTGTAACCAAATTTCATTCAATTCGTGATAGTACTTTTTGCGTTATGACGTTCCGAATGAAGAATTGATTTTAGACCCCCTGCACCACCCCCCGCTGAAAAATCCACCATGTCATTTTCAAGAGGAGTTTCTAATCTATCAATTTGCCAAATTTCATTGTAATCTATTAAGCCGTTTACGAGTTATAAGAATTTGAAAAAAAAAAATTCAGGATTTCTATGGAAAGGTGTTTGAAAAAATTTATGTACCAATTTGGTCACTTTTTTACGAATATTTTTTTATGTTCGAAGTTTATAGAAATTTTTTTTATACCATTTTAAAGAGTAACGCCTAATACACTTTGTAACCAAATTTCATTCAATTCGTGATAGTACTTTTTGCGTTATGACGTTCCGAATGAAGAATTGATTTTAGACCCCCTGCACCACCCCCCGCTGAAAAATCCACCATGTCATTTTCAAGAGGAGTTTCTAATCTATCAATTTGCCAAATTTCATTGTAATCTATTAAGCCGTTTACGAGTTATAAGAATTTGAAAAAAAAAAATTCAGGATTTCTATGGAAAGGTGTTTGAAAAAATTTATGTACCAATTTGGTCACTTTTTTACGAATATTTTTTTATGTTCGAAGTTTATAGAAATTTTTTTTATACCATTTTAAAGAGTAACGCCTAATACACTTTGTAACCAAATTTCATTCAATTCGTGATAGTACTTTTTGCGTTATGACGTTCCGAATGAAGAATTGATTTTAGACCCCCTGCACCACCCCCCGCTGAAAAATCCACCATGTCATTTTCAAGAGGAGTTTCTAATCTATCAATTTGCCAAATTTCATTGTAATCTATTTAGCGGTTTACGAGTTATAAGAATTTGAAAAAAAAAATTCAGGATTTCTATGGAAAGGTGTTTGAAAAAATTTTTGTACCAATTTGGTCACTTTTTTACGAATATTTTTTTATGTTCGAAGTTTATAGAAATTTTTTTTATACCATTTTAAAGAGTAACGCCTAATACACTTTGTAACCAAATTTCATTCAATTCGTGATAGTACTTTTTGCGTTATGACGTTCCGAATGAAGAATTGATTTTAGACCCCCTGCACCACCCCCCGCTGAAAAATCCACCATGTCATTTTCAAGAGGAGTTTCTAATCTATCAATTTGCCAAATTTCATTGTAATCTATTAAGCGGTTTACGAGTTATAAGAATTTGAAAAAAAAAAATTCAGGATTTCTATGGAAAGGTGTTTGAAAAAATTTATGTACCAATTTGGTCACTTTTTTACGAATATTTTTTTATGTTCGAAGTTTATAGAAATTTTTTTTATACCATTTTAAAGAGTAACGCCTAATACACTTTGTAACCAAATTTCATTCAATTCGTGATAGTACTTTTTGCGTTATGACGTTCCGAATGAAGAATTGATTTTAGACCCCCTGCACCACCCCCGCTGAAAAATCCACCATGTCATTTTCAAGAGGAGTTTCTAATCTATCAATTTGCAAATTTCATTGTAATCTATTAAGCGGTTTACGAGTTATAAGAATTTGAAAAAAAAAAAATTCAGGATTTCTATGGAAAGGTGTTTGAAAAAATTTATGTACCAATTTGGTCACTTTTTTACGAATATTTTTTTATGTTCGAAGTTTATAGAAATTTTTTTTATACCATTTTAAAGAGTAACGCCTAATACACTTTGTAACCAAATTTCATTCAATTCGTGATAGTACTTTTTGCGTTATGACGTTCCGAATGAAGAATTGATTTTAGACCCCCTGCACCACCACCCGCTGAAAAATCCACCATGTCATTTTCAAGAGGAGTTTCTAATCTATCAATTTGCCAAATTTCATTGTAATCTATTAAGCCGTTTACGAGTTATAAGAATTTGAAAAAAAAAAATTCAGGATTTCTATGGAAAGGTGTTTGAAAAAATTTATGTACCAATTTGGTCACTTTTTTACGAATATTTTTTTATGTTCGAAGTTTATAGAAATTTTTTTTATACCATTTTAAAGAGTAACGCCTAATACACTTTGTAACCAAATTTCATTCAATTCGTGATAGTACTTTTTGCGTTATGACGTTCCGAATGAAGAACTGATTTTAGACCCCCTGCACCACCCCCCGCTGAAAATTGTCATTTTCAAGAGGAGTTTCTAATCTATCAATTTGCCAAATTTCATTGTAATCTATTAAGCGGTTTACGAGTTATAAGAATTTGAAAAAAAAAAAATTCAGGATTTCTATGGAAAGGTGTTTGAAAAAATTTATGTACCAATTTGGTCACTTTTTTACGAATATTTTTTTATGTTCGAAGTTTATAGAAATTTTTTTTATACCATTTTAAAGAGTAACGCCTAATACACTTTGTAACCAAATTTCATTCAATTCGTGATAGTACTTTTTGCGTTATGACGTTCCGAATGAAGAATTGATTTTAGACCCCCTGCACCAACCCCCGCTGAAAAATCCACCATGTCATTTTCAAGAGGAGTTTCTAATCTATCAATTTGCCAAATTTCATTGTAATCTATTAAGCGGTTTACGAGTTATAAGAATTTGAAAAAAAAAAAATTCAGGATTTCTATGGAAAGGTGTTTGAAAAAATTTATGTACCAATTTGGTCACTTTTTTACGAATATTTTTTTATGTTCGAAGTTTATAGAAATTTTTTTTATACCATTTTAAAGAGTAACGCCTAATACACTTTGTAACCAAATTTCATTCAATTCGTGATAGTACTTTTTGCGTTATGACGTTCCGAATGAAGAATTGATTTTAGACCCCCTGCACCACCCCCCGCTGAAAAATCCACCATGTCATTTTCAAGAGGAGTTTCTAATCTATCAATTTGCAAAATTTCATTGTAATCTATTAAGCGGTTTACGAGTTATAAGAATTTGAAAAAAAAAAATTCAGGATTTCTATGGAAAGGTGTTTGAAAAAATTTATGTACCAATTTGGTCACTTTTTTACGAATATTTTTTTATGTTCGAAGTTTATAGAAATTTTTTTTATACCATTTTAAAGAGTAACGCCTAATACACTTTGTAACCAAATTTCATTCAATTCGTGATAGTACTTTTTGCGTTATGACGTTCCGAATGAAGAATTGATTTTAGACCCCCTGCACCACCCCCCGCTGAAAAATCCACCATGTCATTTTCAAGAGGAGTTTCTAATCTATCAATTTGCAAAATTTCATTGTAATCTATTAAGCGGTTTACGAGTTATAAGAATTTGAAAAAAAAAAAATTCAGGATTTCTATGGAAAGGTGTTTGAAAAAATGTATGTACCAATTTGGTCACTTTTTTACGAATATTTTTTTATGTTCGAAGTTTATAGAAATTTTTTTTATACCATTTTAAAGAGTAACGCCTAATACACTTTGTAACCAAATTTCATTCAATTCGTGATAGTACTTTTTGCGTTATGACGTTCCGAATGAAGAATTGATTTTAGACCCCCTGCACCAACCCCCGCTGAAAAATCCACCATTTCATTTTCAAGAGGAGTTTCTAATCTATCAATTTGCCAAATTTCATTGTAATCTATTAAGCGGTTTACGAGTTATAAGAATTTGAAAAAAAAAAAATTCAGGATTTCTATGGAAAGGTGTTTGAAAAAATTTATGTACCAATTTGGTCACTTTTTTACGAATATTTTTTTATGTTCGAAGTTTATAGAAATTTTTTTATACCATTTTAAAGAGTAACGCCTAATACACTTTGTAACCAAATTTCATTCAATTCGTGATAGTACTTTTTGCGTTATGACGTTCCGAATGAAGAATTGATTTTAGACCACGAGTTATAAGAATTTGAAAAAAAAACATTCAGGATTTCTATGGAAAGGTGTTTGAAAAAATTTATGTACCAATTTGGTCACTTTTTTACGAATATTTTTTTATGTTCGAAGTTTATAGAAATTTTTTTATACCATTTTAAAGAGTAACGCCTAATACACTTTGTAACCAAATTTCATTCAATTCGTGATAGTACTTTTTGCGTTATGACGTTCCGAATGCAGAATTGATTTTAGACCCCCTGCACCACCCCCCGCTGAAAAATCCACCATGTCATTTTCAAGAGGAGTTTCTAATCTATCAATTTGCCAAATTTCATTGTAATCTATTTAGCGGTTTACGAGTTATAAGAATTTGAAAAAAAAAAATTCAGGATTTCTATGGAAAGGTGTTTGAAAAAATTTTTGTACCAATTTGGTCACTTTTTTACGAATATTTTTTTATGTTCGAAGTTTATAGAAATTTTTTTTATACCATTTTAAAGAGTAACGCCTAATACACTTTGTAACCAAATTTCATTCAATTCGTGATAGTACTTTTTGCGTTATGACGTTCCGAATGAAGAATTGATTTTAGACCCCCTGCACCACCCCCCGATGAAAAATCCACCATGTCATTTTCAAGAGGAGTTTCTAATCTATCAATTTGCCAAATTTCATTGTAATCTATTAAGCGGTTTACGAGTTATAAGAATTTGAAAAAAAAAAAAATTCAGGATTTCTATGGAAAGGTGTTTGAAAAAATTTATGTACCAATTTGGTCACTTTTTTACGAATATTTTTTTATGTTCGAAGTTTATAGAAATTTTTTTTATACCATTTTAAAGAGTAACGCCTAATACACTTTGTAACCAAATTTCATTCAATTCGTGATAGTACTTTTTGCGTTATGACGTTCCGAATGAAGAATTGATTTTAGACCCCCTGCACCACCCCCGCTGAAAAATCCACCATGTCATTTTCAAGAGGAGTTTCTAATCTATCAATTTGCAAATTTCATTGTAATCTATTAAGCGGTTTACGAGTTATAAGAATTTGAAAAAAAAAAAATTCAGGATTTCTATGGAAAGGTGTTTGAAAAAATTTATGTACCAATTTGGTCACTTTTTTACGAATATTTTTTTATGTTCGAAGTTTATAGAAATTTTTTTTATACCATTTTAAAGAGTAACGCCTAATACACTTTGTAACCAAATTTCATTCAATTCGTGATAGTACTTTTTGCGTTATGACGTTCCGAATGAAGAATTGATTTTAGACCCCCTGCACCACCCCCCGCTGAAAAATCCACCATGTCATTTTCAAGAGGAGTTTCTAATCTATCAATTTGCCAAATTTCATTGTAATCTATTAAGCCGTTTACGAGTTATAAGAATTTGAAAAAAAAAAATTCAGGATTTCTATGGAAAGGTGTTTGAAAAAATTTATGTACCAATTTGGTCACTTTTTTACGAATATTTTTTTATGTTCGAAGTTTATAGAAATTTTTTTTATACCATTTTAAAGAGTAACGCCTAATACACTTTGTAACCAAATTTCATTCAATTCGTGATAGTACTTTTTGCGTTATGACGTTCCGAATGAAGAACTGATTTTAGACCCCCTGCACCACCCCCCGCTGAAAAATCCACCATGTCATTTTCAAGAGGAGTTTCTAATCTATCAATTTGCCAAATTTCATTGTAATCTATTAAGCGGCTTACGAGTTATAAGAATTTGAAAAAAAAAAATTCAGGATTTCTATGGAAAGGTGTTTGAAAAAATTTATGTACCAATTTGGTCACTTTTTTACGAATATTTTTTTATGTTCGAAGTTTATAGAAATTTTTTTTATACCATTTTAAAGAGTAACGCCTAATACACTTTGTAACCAAATTTCATTCAATTCGTGATAGTACTTTTTGCGTTATGACGTTCCGAATGAAGAATTGATTTTAGACCCCCTGCACCAACCCCCGCTGAAAAATCCACCATGTCATTTTCAAGAGGAGTTTCTAATCTATCAATTTGCCAAATTTCATTGTAATCTATTAAGCGGTTTACGAGTTATAAGAATTTGAAAAAAAAAAAATTCAGGATTTCTATGGAAAGGTGTTTGAAAAAATTTATGTACCAATTTGGTCACTTTTTTACGAATATTTTTTTATGTTCGAAGTTTATAGAAATTTTTTTTATACCATTTTAAAGAGTAACGCCTAATACACTTTGTAACCAAATTTCATTCAATTCGTGATAGTACTTTTTGCGTTATGACGTTCCGAATGAAGAATTGATTTTAGACCCCCTGCACCACCCCCCGCTGAAAAATCCACCATGTCATTTTCAAGAGGAGTTTCTAATCTATCAATTTGCAAAATTTCATTGTAATCTATTAAGCGGTTTACGAGTTATAAGAATTTGAAAAAAAAAAATTCAGGATTTCTATGGAAAGGTGTTTGAAAAAATTTATGTACCAATTTGGTCACTTTTTTACGAATATTTTTTTATGTTCGAAGTTTATAGAAATTTTTTTTATACCATTTTAAAGAGTAACGCCTAATACACTTTGTAACCAAATTTCATTCAATTCGTGATAGTACTTTTTGCGTTATGACGTTCCGAATGAAGAATTGATTTTAGACCCCCTGCACCACCCCCCGCTGAAAAATCCACCATGTCATTTTCAAGAGGAGTTTCTAATCTATCAATTTGCAAAATTTCATTGTAATCTATTAAGCGGTTTACGAGTTATAAGAATTTGAAAAAAAAAAAATTCAGGATTTCTATGGAAAGGTGTTTGAAAAAATTTATGTACCAATTTGGTCACTTTTTTACGAATATTTTTTTATGTTCGAAGTTTATAGAAATTTTTTTTATACCATTTTAAAGAGTAACGCCTAATACACTTTGTAACCAAATTTCATTCAATTCGTGATAGTACTTTTTGCGTTATGACGTTCCGAATGAAGAATTGATTTTAGACCCCCTGCACCAACCCCCGCTGAAAAATCCACCATGTCATTTTCAAGAGGAGTTTCTAATCTATCAATTTGCCAAATTTCATTGTAATCTATTAAGCGGTTTACGAGTTATAAGAATTTGAAAAAAAAAAAATTCAGGATTTCTATGGAAAGGTGTTTGAAAAAATTTATGTACCAATTTGGTCACTTTTTTACGAATATTTTTTTATGTTCGAAGTTTATAGAAATTTTGCTTATACCATTTTAAAGAGTAACGCCTAATACACTTTGTAACCAAATTTCATTCAATTCGTGATAGTACTTTTTGCGTTATGACGTTCCGAATGAAGAATTGATTTTAGACCCCCTGCACCACCCCCCGCTGAAAAATCCACCATGTCATTTTCAAGAGGAGTTTCTAATCTATCAATTTGCCAAAGTTCATTGTAATCTATTAAGCGGTTTACGAGTTATAAGAATTTGAAAAAAAAAATTCAGGATTTCTATGGAAAGGTGTTTGAAAAAATTTATGTACCAATTTGGTCACTTTTTTACGAATATTTTTTTATGTTCGAAGTTTATAGAAATTTTTTTTATACCATTTTAAAGAGAAACGCCAAATACACTTTGTAACCAAATTTCATTCAATTCGTGATAGTATTTTTTGCGTTATGACGTTCCGAATGAAGAATTGATTTTAGACCCCCTGCACCACCCCCCGCTGAAAAATCCACCATGTCATTTTCAAGAGGAGTTTCTAATCTATCAATTTGCCAAATTTCATTGTAATCTATTAAGCGGTTTACGAGTTATAAGAATTTGAAAAAAAAAATTCAGGATTTCTATGGAAAGGTGTTTGAAAAAATTTATGTACCAATTTGGTCACTTTTTTACGAATATTTTTTTATGTTCGAAGTTTATAGAATTTTTTTTTATACCATTTTAAAGAGTAACGCCTAATACACTTTGTAACCAAATTTCATTCAATTCGTGATAGTACTTTTTGCGTTATGACGTTCCGAATGAAGAATTGATTTTAGACCCCCTGCACCACCCCCCGCTGAAAAATCCACCATGTCATTTTCAAGAGGAGTTTCTAATCTATCAATTTGCCAAATTTCATTGTAATCTATTAAGCGGTTTACGAGTTATAAGAATTTGAAAAAAAAAAAATTCAGGATTTCTATGGAAAGGTGTTTGAAAAAATGTATGTACCAATTTGGTCACGAATATTTTTTTATGTTCGAAGTTTATAGAAATTTTTTTTATACCATTTTAAAGAGTAACGCCTAATACACTTTGTAACCAAATTTCATTCAATTCGTGATAGTACTTTTTGCGTTATGACGTTCCGAATGAAGAATTGATTTTAGACCCCCTGCACCACCCCCCGCTGAAAAATCCACCATGTCATTTTCAAGAGGAGTTTCTAATCTATCAATTTGCCAAATTTCATTGTAATCTATTAAGCGGTTTACGAATTATAAGAATTTGAAAAAAAAAAAATTCAGGATTTCTATGGAAAGGTGTTTGAAAAAATTTATGTACCAATTTGGTCACTTTTTTACGAATATTTTTTTATGTTCGAAGTTTATAGAAATTTTTTTTATACCATTTTAAAGAGTAACGCCTAATACACTTTGTAACCAAATTTCATTCAATTCGTGATAGTACTTTTTGCGTTATGACGTTCCGAATGAAGAATTGATTTTAGACCCCCTGCACCACCCCCCGCTGAAAAATCCACCATGTCATTTTCAAGAGGAGTTTCTAATCTATCAATTTGCCAAATTTCATTGTAATCTATTAAGCGGTTTACGAGTTATAAGAATTTGAAAAAAAAAAATTCAGGATTTCTATGGAAAGGTGTTTGAAAAAATGTATGTACCAATTTGGTCACTTTTTTACGAATATTTTTTTATGTTCGAAGTTTATAGAAATTTTTTTTATACCATTTTAAAGAGTAACGCCTAATACACTTTGTAACCAAATTTCATTCAATTCGTGATAGTACTTTTTGCGTTATGACGTTCCGAATGAAGAATTGATTTTAGACCCCCTGCACCACCCCCCGCTGAAAAATCCACCATGTCATTTTCAAGAGGAGTTTCTAATCTATCAATTTGCCAAATTTCATTGTAATCTATTAAGCGGTTTACGAGTTATAAGAATTTGAAAAAAAAAAAAATTCAGGATTTCTATGGAAAAGTGTTTGAAAAAATTTATGTACCAATTTGGTCACTTTTTTACGAATATTTTTTTATGTTCGAAGTTTATAGAAATTTTTTTTATACCATTTTAAAGAGTAACGCCTAATACACTTTGTAACCAAATTTCATTCAATTCGTGATAGTACTTTTTGCGTTATGACGTTCCGAATGAAGAATTGATTTTAGACCCCCTGCACCACCCCCCGCTGAAAAATCCACCATGTCATTTTCAAGAGGAGTTTCTAATCTATCAATTTGCCAAATTTCATTGTAATCTATTAAGCGGTTTACGAGTTATAAGAATTTGAAAAAAAAAAATTCAGGATTTCTATGGAAAGGTGTTTGAAAAAATTTATGTACCAATTTGGTCACTTTTTTACGAATATTTTTTTATGTTCGAAGTTTATAGAATTTTTTTTTATACCATTTTAAAGAGTAACGCCTAATACACTTTGTAACCAAATTTCATTCAATTCGTGATAGTACTTTTTGCGTTATGACGTTCCGAATGAAGAATTGATTTTAGACCCCCTGCACCACCCCCCGCTGAAAAATCCACCATGTCATTTTCAAGAGGAGTTTCTAATCTATCAATTTGCCAAATTTCATTGTAATCTATTAAGCGGTTTACGAATTATAAGAATTTGAAAAAAAAAAAATTCAGGATTTCTATGGAAAGGTGTTTGAAAAAATTTATGTACCAATTTGGTCACTTTTTTACGAATATTTTTTTATGTTCGAAGTTTATAGAAATTTTTTTTATACCATTTTAAAGAGTAACGCCTAATACACTTTGTAACCAAATTTCATTCAATTCGTGATAGTACTTTTTGCGTTATGACGTTCCGAATGAAGAATTGATTTTAGACCCCCTGCACCACCCCCCGCTGAAAAATCCACCATGTCATTTTCAAGAGGAGTTTCTAATCTATCAATTTGCCAAATTTCATTGTAATCTATTAAGCGGTTTACGAGTTATAAGAATTTGAAAAAAAAAAATTCAGGATTTCTATGGAAAGGTGTTTGAAAAAATGTATGTACCAATTTGGTCACTTTTTTACGAATATTTTTTTATGTTCGAAGTTTATAGAAATTTTTTTTATACCATTTTAAAGAGTAACGCCTAATACACTTTGTAACCAAATTTCATTCAATTCGTGATAGTACTTTTTGCGTTATGACGTTCCGAATGAAGAATTGATTTTAGACCCCCTGCACCACCCCCCGCTGAAAAATCCACCATGTCATTTTCAAGAGGAGTTTCTAATCTATCAATTTGCCAAATTTCATTGTAATCTATTAAGCGGTTTACGAGTTATAAGAATTTGAAAAAAAAAAAAATTCAGGATTTCTATGGAAAGGTGTTTGAAAAAATTTATGTACCAATTTGGTCACTTTTTTACGAATATTTTTTTATGTTCGAAGTTTATAGAAATTTTTTTTATACCATTTTAAAGAGTAACGCCTAATACACTTTGTAACCAAATTTCATTCAATTCGTGATAGTACTTTTTGCGTTATGACGTTCCGAATGAAGAATTGATTTTAGACCCCCTGCACCACCCCCCGCTGAAAAATCCACCATGTCATTTTCAAGAGGAGTTTCTAATCTATCAATTTGCCAAATTTCATTGTAATCTATTAAGCGGTTTACGAGTTATAAGAATTTGAAAAAAAAAAATTCAGGATTTCTATGGAAAGGTGTTTGAAAAAATTTATGTACCAATTTGGTCACTTTTTTACGAATATTTTTTTATGTTCGAAGTTTATAGAAATTTTTTTTATACCATTTTAAAGAGTAACGCCTAATACACTTTGTAACCAAATTTCATTCAATTCGTGATAGTACTTTTTGCGTTATGACGTTCCGAATGAAGAATTGATTTTAGACCCCCTGCACCACCCCCCGCTGAAAAATCCACCATGTCATTTTCAAGAGGAGTTTCTAATCTATCAATTTGCCAAATTTCATTGTAATCTATTAAGCGGTTTACGAGTTATAAGAATTTGAAAAAAAAAAATTCAGGATTTCTATGGAAAGGTGTTTGAAAAAATGTATGTACCAATTTGGTCACTTTTTTACGAATATTTTTTTATGTTCGAAGTTTATAGAAATTTTTTTTATACCATTTTAAAGAGTAACGCCTAATACACTTTGTAACCAAATTTCATTCAATTCGTGATAGTACTTTTTGCGTTATGACGTTCCGAATGAAGAATTGATTTTAGACCCCCTGCACCACCCCCCGCTGAAAAATCCACCATGTCATTTTCAAGAGGAGTTTCTAATCTATCAATTTGCCAAATTTCATTGTAATCTATTAAGCGGTTTACGAATTATAAGAATTTGAAAAAAAAAAAATTCAGGATTTCTATGGAAAGGTGTTTGAAAAAATTTATGTACCAATTTGGTCACTTTTTTACGAATATTTTTTTATGTTCGAAGTTTATAGAAATTTTTTTTATACCATTTTAAAGAGTAACGCCTAATACACTTTGTAACCAAATTTCATTCAATTCGTGATAGTACTTTTTGCGTTATGACGTTCCGAATGAAGAATTGATTTTAGACCCCCTGCACCACCCCCCGCTGAAAAATCCACCATGTCATTTTCAAGAGGAGTTTCTAATCTATCAATTTGCCAAATTTCATTGTAATCTATTAAGCGGTTTACGAGTTATAAGAATTTGAAAAAAAAAAATTCAGGATTTCTATGGAAAGGTGTTTGAAAAAATGTATGTACCAATTTGGTCACTTTTTTACGAATATTTTTTTATGTTCGAAGTTTATAGAAATTTTTTTTATACCATTTTAAAGAGTAACGCCTAATACACTTTGTAACCAAATTTCATTCAATTCGTGATAGTACTTTTTGCGTTATGACGTTCCGAATGAAGAATTGATTTTAGACCCCCTGCACCACCCCCCGCTGAAAAATCCACCATGTCATTTTCAAGAGGAGTTTCTAATCTATCAATTTGCCAAATTTCATTGTAATCTATTAAGCGGTTTACGAGTTATAAGAATTTGAAAAAAAAAAAAATTCAGGATTTCTATGGAAAGGTGTTTGAAAAAATTTATGTACCAATTTGGTCACTTTTTTACGAATATTTTTTTATGTTCGAAGTTTATAGAAATTTTTTTTATACCATTTTAAAGAGTAACGCCTAATACACTTTGTAACCAAATTTCATTCAATTCGTGATAGTACTTTTTGCGTTATGACGTTCCGAATGAAGAATTGATTTTAGACCCCCTGCACCACCCCCCGCTGAAAAATCCACCATGTCATTTTCAAGAGGAGTTTCTAATCTATCAATTTGCCAAATTTCATTGTAATCTATTAAGCGGTTTACGAGTTATAAGAATTTGAAAAAAAAAAATTCAGGATTTCTATGGAAAGGTGTTTGAAAAAATTTATGTACCAATTTGGTCACTTTTTTACGAATATTTTTTTATGTTCGAAGTTTATAGAAATTTTTTTTATACCATTTTAAAGAGTAACGCCTAATACACTTTGTAACCAAATTTCATTCAATTCGTGATAGTACTTTTTGCGTTATGACGTTCCGAATGAAGAATTGACTTTAGACCCCCTGCACCACCCCCCGCTGAAAAATCCACCATGTCATTTTCAAGAGGAGTTTCTAATCTATCAATTTGCCAAATATCATTGTAATCTATTAAGCGGTTTACGAGTTATAAGAATTTGAAAAAAAAAAAATTCAGGATTTCTATGGAAAGGTGTTTGAAAAAATTTTTGTACCAATTTGGTCACTTTTTTACGAATATTTTTTTATGTTCGAAGTTTATAGAAATTTTTTTTATACCATTTTAAAGAGTAACGCCTAATACACTTTGTAACCAAATTTCATTCAATTCGTGATAGTACTTTTTGCGTTATGACGTTCCGAATGAAGAATTGATTTTAGACCCCCTGCACCACCCCCCGCTGAAAAATCCACCATGTCATTTTCAAGAGGAGTTTCTAATCTATCAATTTGCCAAATTTCATTGTAATCTATTAAGCGGTTTACGAGTTATAAGAATTTGAAAAAAAAAAATTCAGGATTTCTATGGAAAGGTGTTTGAAAAAATTTATGTACCAATTTGGTCACTTTTTTACGAATATTTTTTTATGTTCGAAGTTTATAGAAATTTTTTTTATACCATTTTAAAGAGTAACGCCTAATACACTTTGTAACCAAATTTCATTCAATTCGTGATAGTACTTTTTGCGTTATGACGTTCCGAATGAAGAATTGATTTTAGACCCCCTGCACCACCCCCCGCTGAAAAATCCACCATGTCATTTTCAAGAGGAGTTTCTAATCTATCAATTTGCCAAATTTCATTGTAATCTATTAAGCGGTTTACGAGTTATAAGAATTTGAAAAAAAAAAAATTTAGGATTTCTATGGAAAGGTGTTTGAAAAAATTTATGTACCAATTTGGTCACTTTTTTACGAATATTTTTTTATGTTCGAAGTTTATAGAAATTTTTTTTATACCATTTTAAAGAGTAACGCCTAATACACTTTGTAACCAAATTTCATTCAATTCGTGATAGTACTTTTTGCGTTATGACGTTCCGAATGAAGAATTGATTTTAGACCCCCTGCACCACCCCCCGCTGAAAAATCCACCATGTCATTTTCAAGAGGAGTTTCTAATCTATCAATTTGCCAAATTTCATTGTAATCTATTAAGCGGTTTACGAGTTATAAGAATTTGAAAAAAAAAAAATTCAGGATTTCTATGGAAAGGTGTTTGAAAAAATTTATGTACCAATTTAGTCACTTTTTTACGAATATTTTTTTATGTTCGAAGTTTATAGAAATTTTTTTATACCATTTTAAAGAGTAACGCCTAATACACTTTGTAACCAAATTTCATTCAATTCGTGATAGTACTTTTTGCGTTATGACGTTCCGAATGAAGAATTGATTTTAGACCCCCTGCACCACCCCCCGCTGAAAAATCCACCATGTCATTTTCAAGAGGAGTTTCTTATCTATCAATTTGCCAAATTTCATTGTAATCTATTAAGCGGTTTACGAGTTATAAGAATTTGAAAAAAAAAAAATTCAGGATTTCTATGGAAAGGTGTTTGAAAAAATTTTTGTACCAATTTGGTCACTTTTTTACGAATATTTTTTTATGTTCGAAGTTTATAGAAATTTTTTTTATACCATTTTAAAGAGTAACGCCTAATACACTTTGTAACCAAATTTCATTCAATTCGTGATAGTACTTTTTGCGTTATGACGTTCCGAATGAAGAATTGATTTTAGACCCCCTGCACCACCCCCCGCTGAAAAATCCACCATGTCATTTTCAAGAGGAGTTTCTAATCTATCAATTTGCCAAATTTCATTGTAATCTATTAAGCGGTTTACGAGTTATAAGAATTTGAAAAAAAAAAAAATTCAGGATTTCTATGGAAAGGTGTTTGAAAAAATTTATGTACCAATTTGGTCACTTTTTTACGAATATTTTTTTATGTTCGAAGTTTATAGAAATTTTTTTTATACCATTTTAAAGAGTAACGCCTAATACACTTTGTAACCAAATTTCATTCAATTCGTGATAGTACTTTTTGCGTTATGACGTTCCGAATGAAGAATTGATTTTAGACCCCCTGTACCACCCCCCGCTGAAAAATCCACCATGTCATTTTCAAGAGGAGTTTCTAATCTATCAATTTGCCAAATTTCATTGTAATCTATTAAGCGGTTTACGAGTTATAAGAATTTGAAAAAAAAAATTCAGGATTTCTATGGAAAGGTGTTTGAAAAAATTTTTGTACCAATTTGGTCACTTTTTTACGAATATTTTTTTATGTTCGAAGTTTATAGAAATTTTTTTTATACCATTTTAAAGAGTAACGCCTAATACACTTTGTAACCAAATTTCATTCAATTCGTGATAGTACTTTTTGCGTTATGACGTTCCGAATGAAGAATTGATTTTAGACCCCCTGCACCACCCCCCGCTGAAAAATCCACCATGTCATTTTCAAGAGGAGTTTCTAATCTATCAACTTGCCAAATTTCATTGTAATCTATTAAGCGGTTTACGAGTTATAAGAATTTGAAAAAAAAAAAAATTCAGGATTTCTATGGAAAGGTGTTTGAAAAAATTTATGTACCAATTTGGTCACTTTTTTACGAATATTTTTTTATGTTCGAAGTTTATAGAAATTTTTTTATACCATTTTAAAGAGTAACGCCTAATACACTTTGTAACCAAATTTCATTCAATTCGTGATAGTACTTTTTGCGTTATGACGTTCCGAATGAAGAATTGATTTTAGACTCCCTGCACCACCCCCCGCTGAAAAATCCACCATGTCATTTTCAAGAGGAGTTTCTAATCTATCAATTTGCCAAATTTCATTGTAATCTATTAAGCGGTTTACGAGTTATAAGAATTTGAAAAAAAAAAAAAATTCAGGATTTCTATGGAAAGGTGTTTGAAAAAATTTATGTACCAATTTGGTCACTTTTTTACGAATATTTTTTTATGTTCGAAGTTTATAGAAATTTTTTTTATACCATTTTAAAGAGTAACGCCTAATACACTTTGTAACCAAATTTCATTCAATTCGTGATAGTACTTTTTGCGTTATGACGTTCCGAATGAAGAATTGATTTTAGACCCCCTGCACCACCCCCCGCTGAAAAATCCACCATGTCATTTTCAAGAGGAGTTTCTAATCTATCAATTTGCCAAATTTCATTGTAATCTATTAAGCGGTTTACGAGTTATAAGAATTTGAAAAAAAAAAATTCAGGATTTCTATGGAAAGGTGTTTGAAAAAATTTTTGTACCAATTTGGTCACTTTTTTACGAATATTTTTGTATGTTCGAAGTTTATAGAAATTTTTTTTATACCATTTTAAAGAGTAACGCCTAATACACTTTGTAACCAAATTTCATTCAATTCGTGATAGTACTTTTTGCGTTATGACGTTCCGAATGAAGAATTGATTTTAGACCCCCTGCACCACCCCCCGCTGAAAAATCCACCATGTCATTTTCAAGAGGAGTTTCTAATCTATCAATTTGCCAAATTTCATTGTAATCTATTAAGCGGTTTACGAGTTATAAGAATTTGAAAAAAAAAAAAAATTCAGGATTTCTATGGAAAGGTGTTTGAAAAAATTTATGTACCGATTTGGTCACTTTTTTACGAATATTTTTTTATGTTCGAAGTTTATAGAAATTTTTTTTATACCATTTTAAAGAGTAACGCCTAATACACTTTGTAACCAAATTTCATTCAATTCGTGATAGTACTTTTTGCGTTATGACGTTCCGAATGAAGAATTGATTTTAGACCCCCTGCACCACCGCCCGCTGAAAAATCCACCATGTCATTTTCAAGAGGAGTTTCTAATCTATCAATTTGCCAAATTTCATTGTAATCTATTAAGCGGTTTACGAGTTATAAGAATTTGAAAAAAAAAAATTCAGGATTTCTATGGAAAGGTGTTTGAAAAAATTTATGTACCAATTTGGTCACTTTTTTACGAATATTTTTTTATGTTCGAAGTTTATAGAAATTTTTTTTATACCATTTTAAAGAGTAACGCCTAATACACTTTGTAACCAAATTTCATTCAATTCGTGATAGTACTTTTTGCGTTATGGCGTTCCGAATGAAGAATTGATTTTAGACCCCCTGCACCACCCCCCGCTGAAAAATCCACCATGTCATTTTCAAGAGGAGTTTCTAATCTATCAATTTGCCAAATTTCATTGTAATCTATTAAGCGGTTTACGAGTTATAAGAATTTGAAAAAAAAAAAATTCAGGATTTCTATGGAAAGGTGTTTGAAAAAATTTATGTACCAATTTAGTCACTTTTTTACGAATATTTTTTTATGTTCGAAGTTTATAGAAATTTTTTTATACCATTTTAAAGAGTAACGCCTAATACACTTTGTAACCAAATTTCATTCAATTCGTGATAGTACTTTTTGCGTTATGACGTTCCGAATGAAGAATTGATTTTAGACCCCCTGCACCACCCCCCGCTGAAAAATCCACCATGTCATTTTCAAGAGGAGTTTCTTATCTATCAATTTGCTAAATTTCATTGTAATCTATTAAGCGGTTTACGAGTTATAAGAATTTGAAAAAAAAAAATTCAGGATTTCTATGGAAAGGTGTTTGAAAAAATTTTTGTACCAATTTGGTCACTTTTTTACGAATATTTTTTTATGTTCGAAGTTTATAGAAATTTTTTTTATACCATTTTAAAGAGTAACGCCTAATACACTTTGTAACCAAATTTCATTCAATTCGTGATAGTACTTTTTGCGTTATGACGTTCCGAATGAAGAATTGATTTTAGACCCCCTGCACCACCCCCCGCTGAAAAATCCACCATGTCATTTTCAAGAGGAGTTTCTAATCTATCAATTTGCCAAATTTCATTGTAATCTATTAAGCGGTTTACGAGTTATAAGAATTTGAAAAAAAAAAAATTCAGGATTTCTATGGAAAGGTGTTTGAAAAAATTTATGTACCAATTTGGTCACTTTTTTACGAATATTTTTTTATGTTCGAAGTTTATAGAAATTTTTTTTATACCATTTTAAAGAGTAACGCCTAATACACTTTGTAACCAAATTTCATTCAATTCGTGATAGTACTTTTTGCGTTATGACGTTCCGAATGAAGAATTGATTTTAGACCCCCTGCACCACCCCCCGCTGAAAAATCCACCATGTCATTTTCAAGAGGAGTTTCTAATCTATCAATTTGCCAAATTTCATTGTAATCTATTAAGCGGTTTACGAGTTATAAGAATTTGAAAAAAAAAATTCAGGATTTCTATGGAAAGGTGTTTGAAAAAATTTTTGTACCAATTTGGTCACTTTTTTACGAATATTTTTTTATGTTCGAAGTTTATAGAAATTTTTTTTATACCATTTTAAAGAGTAACGCCTAATACACTTTGTAACCAAATTTCATTCAATTCGTGATAGTACTTTTTGCGTTATGACGTTCCGAATGAAGAATTGATTTTAGACCCCCTGCACCACCCCCCGCTGAAAAATCCACCATGTCATTTTCAAGAGGAGTTTCTAATCTATCAATTTGCCAAATTTCATTGTAATCTATTAAGCGGTTTACGAGTTATAAGAATTTGAAAAAAAAAAATTCAGGATTTCTATGGAAAGGTGTTTGAAAAAATTTATGTACCAATTTGGTCACTTTTTTACGAATATTTTTTTATGTTCGAAGTTTATAGAAATTTTTTTTATACCATTTTAAAGAGTAACGCCTAATACACTTTGTAACCAAATTTCATTCAATTCGTGATAGTACTTTTTGCGTTATGACGTTCCGAATGAAGAATTGATTTTAGACCCCCTGCACCACCCCCCGCTGAAAAATCCACCATGTCATTTTCAAGAGGAGTTTCTAATCTATCAATTTGCCAAATATCATTGTAATCTATTAAGCGGTTTACGAGTTATAAGAATTTGAAAAAAAAAAAAATTCAGGATTTCTATGGAAAGGTGTTTGAAAAAATTTTTGTACCAATTTGGTCACTTTTTTACGAATATTTTTTTATGTTCGAAGTTTATAGAAATTTTTTTTATACCATTTTAAAGAGTAACGCCTAATACACTTTGTAACCAAATTTCATTCAATTCGTGATAGTACTTTTTGCGTTATGACGTTCCGAATGAAGAATTGATTTTAGACCCCCTGCACCACCCCCCGCTGAAAAATCCACCATGTCATTTTCAAGAGGAGTTTCTAATCTATCAATTTGCCAAATTTCATTGTAATCTATTAAGCGGTTTACGAGTTATAAGAATTTGAAAAAAAAAAAAAATTCAGGATTTCTATGGAAAGGTGTTTGAAAAAATTTATGTACCAATTTGGTCACTTTTTTACGAATATTTTTTTATGTTCGAAGTTTATAGAAATTTTTTTATACCATTTTAAAGAGTAACGCCTAATACACTTTGTAACCAAATTTCATTCAATTCGTGATAGTACTTTTTGCGTTATGACGTTCCGAATGAAGAATTGATTTTAGACCCCCTGCACCACCCCCCGCTGAAAAATCCACCATGTCATTTTCAAGAGGAGTTTCTAATCTATCAATTTGCCAAATTTCATTGTAATCTATTAAGCGGTTTACGAGTTATAAGAATTTGAAAAAAAAAAAATTCAGGATTTCTATGGAAAGGTGTTTGAAAAAATTTATGTACCAATTTGGTCACTTTTTTACGAATATTTTTTTATGTTCGAAGTTTATAGAAATTTTTTTTATACCATTTTAAAGAGTAACGCCTAATACACTTTGTAACCAAATTTCATTCAATTCGTGATAGTACTTTTTGCGTTATGACGTTCCGAATGAAGAATTGATTTTAGACCCCCTGCACCACCCCCCGCTGAAAAATCCACCATGTCATTTTCAAGAGGAGTTTCTTATCTATCAATTTGCCAAATTTCATTGTAATCTATTAAGCGGTTTACGAGTTATAAGAATTTGAAAAAAAAAAATTCAGGATTTCTATGGAAAGGTGTTTGAAAAAATTTTTGTACCAATTTGGTCACTTTTTTACGAATATTTTTTTATGTTCGAAGTTTATAGAAATTTTTTTTATACCATTTAAAAGAGTAACGCCTAATACACTTTGTAACCAAATTTCATTCAATTCGTGATAGTACTTTTTGCGTTATGACGTTCCGAATGAAGAATTGATTTTAGACCCCCTGCACCACCCCCCGCTGAAAAATCCACCATGTCATTTTCAAGAGGAGTTTCTAATCTATCAATTTGCCAAATTTCATTGTAATCTATTAAGCGGTTTACGAGTTATAAGAATTTGAAAAAAAAAAATTCAGGATTTCTATGGAAAGGTGTTTGAAAAAATTTATGTACCAATTTGGTCACTTTTTTACGAATATTTTTTTATGTTCGAAGTTTATAGAAATTTTTTTTTATACCATTTTAAAGAGTAACGCCTAATACACTTTGTAACCAAATTTCATTCAATTCGTGATAGTACTTTTTGCGTTATGACGTTCCGAATGAAGAATTGATTTTAGACCCCCTGCACCACCCCCCGCTGAAAAATCCACCATGTCATTTTCAAGAGGAGTTTCTAATCTATCAATTTGCCAAATTTCATTGTAATCTATTAAGCGGTTTACGAGTTATAAGAATTTGAAAAAAAAAATTCAGGATTTCTATGGAAAGGTGTTTGAAAAAATTTTTGTACCAATTTGGTCACTTTTTTACGAATATTTTTTTATGTTCGAAGTTTATAGAAATTTTTTTTATACCATTTTAAAGAGTAACGCCTAATACACTTTGTAACCAAATTTCATTCAATTCGTGATAGTACTTTTTGCGTTATGACGTTCCGAATGAAGAATTGATTTTAGACCCCCTGCACCACCCCCCGCTGAAAAATCCACCATGTCATTTTCAAGAGGAGTTTCTAATCTATCAATTTGCCAAATTTCATTGTAATCTATTAAGCGGTTTACGAGTTATAAGAATTTGAAAAAAAAAAAATTCAGGATTTCTATGGAAAGGTGTTTGAAAAAATTTATGTACCAATTTGGTCACTTTTTTACGAATATTTTTTTATGTTCGAAGTTTATAGAAATTTTTTTATACCATTTTAAAGAGTAACGCCTAATACACTTTGTAACCAAATTTCATTCAATTCGTGATAGTACTTTTTGCGTTATGACGTTCCGAATGAAGAATTGATTTTAGACCCCCTGCACCACCCCCCGCTGAAAAATCCACCATGTCATTTTCAAGAGGAGTTTCTAATCTATCAATTTGCCAAATTTGATTGTAATCTATTAAGCGGTTTACGAGTTATAAGAATTTGAAAAAAAAAAAAAATTCAGGATTTCTATGGAAAGGTGTTTGAAAAAATTTATGTACCAATTTGGTCACTTTTTTACGAATATTTTTTTATGTTCGAAGTTTATAGAAATTTTTTTTATACCATTTTAAAGAGTAACGCCTAATACACTTTGTAACCAAATTTCATTCAATTCGTGATAGTACTTTTTGCGTTATGACGTTCCGAATGAAGAATTGATTTTAGACCCCCTGCACCACCCCCCGCTGAAAAATCCACCATGTCATTTTCAAGAGGAGTTTCTAATCTATCAATTTGCCAAATTTCATTGTAATCTATTAAGCGGTTTACGAGTTATAAGAATTTGAAAAAAAAAAAATTCAGGATTTCTATGGAAAGGTGTTTGAAAAAATTTTTGTACCAATTTGGTCACTTTTTTACGAATATTTTTTTATGTTCGAAGTTTATAGAAATTTTTTTTATACCATTTTAAAGAGTAACGCCTAATACACTTTGTAACCAAATTTCATTCAATTCGTGATAGTACTTTTTGCGTTATGACGTTCCGAATGAAGAATTGATTTTAGACCCCCTGCACCACCCCCCGCTGAAAAATCCACCATGTCATTTTCAAGAGGAGTTTCTAATCTATCAATTTGCCAAATTTCATTGTAATCTATTAAGCGGTTTACGAGTTATAAGAATTTGAAAAAAAAAAAATTCAGGATTTCTATGGAAAGGTGTTTGAAAAAATTTATGTACCAATTTGGTCACTTTTTTACGAATATTTTTTTATGTTCGAAGTTTATAGAAATTTTTTTTATACCATTTTAAAGAGTAACGCCTAATACACTTTGTAACCAAATTTCATTCAATTCGTGATAGTACTTTTTGCGTTATGACGTTCCGAATGAAGAATTGATTTTAGACCCCCTGCACCACCCCCCGCTGAAAAATCCACCATGTCATTTTCAAGAGGAGTTTCTAATCTATCAATTTGCCAAATTTCATTGTAATCTATTAAGCGGTTTACGAGTTATAAGAATTTGAAAAAAAAAAATTCAGGATTTCTATGGAAAGGTGTTTGAAAAAATTTATGTACCAATTTGGTCACTTTTTTACGAATATTTTTTTATGTTCGAAGTTTATAGAAATTTTTTTTATAACATTTTAAAGAGTAACGCCTAATACACTTTGTAACCAAATTTCATTGTAATCTATTAAGCGGTTTACGAGTTATAAGAATTTGAAAAAAAAAATTCAGGATTTCTATGGAAAGGTGTTTGAAAAAATTTATGTACCAATTTGGTCACTTTTTTACGAATATTTTTTTATGTTCGAAGTTTATAGAAATTTTTTTATACCATTTTAAAGAGTAACGCCTAATACACTTTGTAACCAAATTTCATTCAATTCGTGATAGTACTTTTTGCGTTATGACGTTCCGAATGAAGAATTGATTTTAGACCCCCTGCACCACCCCCCGCTGAAAAATCCACCATGTCATTTTCAAGAGGAGTTTCTAATCTATCAATTTGCCAAATTTCATTGTAATCTATTAAGCGGTTTACGAGTTATAAGAATTTGAAAAAAAAAAAAATTCAGGATTTCTATGGAAAGGTGTTTGAAAAAATGTTTGGTCACTTTTTTACGTATATTTTTTTATGTTCGAAGTTTATAGAAATTTTTTTTATACCATTTTAAAGAGTAACGCCTAATACACTTTGTAACCAAATTTCATTCAATTCGTGATAGTACTTTTTGCGTTATGACGTTCCGAATGAAGAATTGATTTTAGACCCCCTGCACCACCCCCCGCTGAAAAATCCACCATGTCATTTTCAAGAGGCGTTTCTAATCTATCAATTTGCCAAATTTCATTGTAATCTATTAAGCGGTTTACGAGTTATAAGAATTTGAAAAAAAAAAAAATTCAGGATTTCTATGGAAAGGTGTTTGAAAAAATTTATGTACCAATTTGGTCACTTTTTTACGAATATTTTTTTTGTGTTCGAAGTTTATAGAATTTTTTTTTATACCATTTTAAAGAGTAACGCCTAATACACTTTGTAACCAAATTTCATTCAATTCGTGATAGTACTTTTTGCGTTATGACGTTCCGAATGAAGAATTGATTTTAGACCCCCTGCACCACCCCCCGCTGAAAAATCCACCATGTCATTTTCAAGAGGAGTTTCTAATCTATCAATTTGCCAAATTTCATTGTAATCTATTAAGCGGTTTACGAGTTATAAGAATTTGAAAAAAAAAAATTCAGGATTTCTATGGAAAGGTGTTTGAAAAAATTTTTGTACCAATTTGGTCACTTTTTTACGAATATTTTTTTATGTTCGAAGTTTATAGAAATTTTTTTTATACCATTTTAAAGAGTAACGCCTAATACACTTTGTAACCAAATTTCATTCAATTCGTGATAGTACTTTTTGCGTTATGACGTTCCGAATGAAGAATTGATTTTAGACCCCCTGCACCACCCCCCGCTGAAAAATCCACCATGTCATTTTCAAGAGGAGTTTCTAATCTATCAATTTGCCAAATTTCATTGTAATCTATTAAGCGGTTTACGAGTTATAAGAATTTGAAAAAAAAAAATTCAGGATTTCTATGGAAAGGTGTTTGAAAAAATTTATGTACCAATTTGGTCACTTTTTTACGAATATTTTTTTATGTTCGAAGTTTATAGAAATTTTTTTTATACCATTTTAAAGAGTAACGCCTAATACACTTTGTAACCAAATTTCATTCAATTCGTGATAGTACTTTTTGCGTTATGACGTTCCGAATGAAGAATTGATTTTAGACCCCCTGCACCACCCCCCGCTGAAAAATCCACCATGTCATTTTCAAGAGGAGTTTCTAATCTATCAATTTGCCAAATATCATTGTAATCTATTAAGCGGTTTACGAGTTATAAGAATTTGAAAAAAAAAAAAATTCAGGATTTCTATGGAAAGGTGTTTGAAAAAATTTATGTACCAATTTGGTCACTTTTTTACGAATATTTTTTTATGTTCGAAGTTTATAGAAATTTTTTTTATACCATTTTAAAGAGTAACGCCTAATACACTTTGTAACCAAATTTCATTCAATTCGTGATAGTACTTTTTGCGTTATGACGTTCCGAATGAAGAATTGATTTTAGACCCCCTGCACCACCCCCCGCTGAAAAATCCACCATGTCATTTTCAAGAGGAGTTTCTAATCTATCAATTTGCCAAATTTCATTGTAATCTATTAAGCGGTTTACGAGTTATAAGAATTTGAAAAAAAAAAAATTCAGGATTTCTATGGAAAGGTGTTTGAAAAAATTTATGTACCAATTTGGTCACTTTTTTACGAATATTTTTTTATGTTCGAAGTTTATAGAAATTTTTTTTATACCATTTTAAAGAGTAACGCCTAATACACTTTGTAACCAAATTTCATTCAATTCGTGATAGTACTTTTTGCGTTATGACGTTCCGAATGAAGAATTGATTTTAGACCCCCTGCACCACCCCCCGCTGAAAAATCCACCATGTCATTTTCAAGAGGAGTTTCTAATCTATCAATTTGCCAAATTTCATTGTAATCTATTAAGCGGTTTACGAGTTATAAGAATTTGAAAAAAAAAATTCAGGATTTCTATGGAAAGGTGTTTGAAAAAATTTTTGTACCAATTTGGTCACTTTTTTACGAATATTTTTTTATGTTCGAAGTTTATAGAAATTTTTTTTATACCATTTTAAAGAGTAACGCCTAATACACTTTGTAACCAAATTTCATTCAATTCGTGATAGTACTTTTTGCGTTATGACGTTCCGAATGAAGAATTGATTTTAGACCCCCTGCACCACCCCCCGCTGAAAAATCCACCATGTTATTTTCAAGAGGAGTTTCTAATCTATCAATTTGCCAAATTTCATTGTAATCTATTAAGCGGTTTACGAGTTATAAGAATTTGAAAAAAAAAAAAAATTCAGGATTTCTATGGAAAGGTGTTTGAAAAAATTTATGTACCAATTTGGTCACTTTTTTACGAATATTTTTTTATGTTCGAAGTTTATAGAAATTTTTTTTATACCATTTTAAAGAGTAACGCCTAATACACTTTGTAACCAAATTTCATTCAATTCGTGATAGTACTTTTTGCGTTATGACGTTCCGAATGAAGAATTGATTTTAGACCCCCTGCACCACCCCCGCTGAAAAATCCACCATGTCATTTTCAAGAGGAGTTTCTAATCTATCAATTTGCCAAATTTCATTGTAATCTATTAAGCGGTTTACGAGTTATAAGAATTTGAAAAAAAAAAAATTCAGGATTTCTATGGAAAGGTGTTTGAAAAAATTTTTGTACCAATTTGGTCACTTTTTTACGAATATTTTTTTATGTTCGAAGTTTATAGAAATTTTTTTTATACCATTTTAAAGAGTAACGCCTAATACACTTTGTAACCAAATTTCATTCAATTCGTGATAGTACTTTTTGCGTTATGACGTTCCGAATGAAGAATTGATTTTAGACCCCCTGCACCACCCCCCGCTGAAAAATCCACCATGTCATTTTCAAGAGGAGTTTCTAATCTATCAATTTGCCAAATTTCATTGTAATCTATTAAGCGGTTTACGAGTTATAAGAATTTGAAAAAAAAAAATTCAGGATTTCTATGGAAAGGTGTTTGAAAAAATTTATGTACCAATTTGGTCACTTTTTTACGAATATTTTTTTATGTTCGAAGTTTATAGAAATTTTTTTTATACCATTTTAAAGAGTAACGCCTAATACACTTTGTAACCAAATTTCATTCAATTCGTGATAGTACTTTTTGCGTTATGACGTTCCGAATGAAGAATTGATTTTAGACCCCCTGCACCACCCCCCGCTGAAAAATCCACCATGTCATTTTCAAGAGGAGTTTCTAATCTATCAATTTGCCAAATTTCATTGTAATCTATTAAGCGGTTTACGAGATATAAGAATTTGAAAAAAAAAAAATTCAGGATTTCTATGGAAAGGTGTTTGAAAAAATTTATGTACCAATTTGGTCACTTTTTTACGAATATTTTTTTATGTTCGAAGTTTATAGAAATTTTTTTTATACCATTTTAAAGAGTAACGCCTAATACACTTTGTAACCAAATTTCATTCAATTCGTGATAGTACTTTTTGCGTTATGACGTTCCGAATGAAGAATTGATTTTAGATCCCCTGCACCACCCCCCGCTGAAAAATCCACCATGTCATTTTCAAGAGGAGTTTCTAATCTATCAATTTGCCAAATTTCATTGTAATCTATTAAGCGGTTTACGAGTTATAAGAATTTGAAAAAAAAAAAATTCAGGATTTCTATGGAAAGGTGTTTGAAAAAATTTATGTACCAATTTGGTCACTTTTTTACGAATATTTTTTTATGTTCGAAGTTTATAGAAATTTTTTTTATACCATTTTAAAGAGTAACGCCTAATACACTTTGTAACCAAATTTCATTCAATTCGTGATAGTACTTTTTGCGTTATGACGTTCCGAATGAAGAATTGATTTTAGACCCCCTGCACCACCCCCCGCTGAAAAATCCACCATGTCATTTTCAAGAGGAGTTTCTAATCTATCAATTTGCCAAATTTCATTGTAATCTATTAAGCGGTTTACGAGTTATAAGAATTTGAAAAAAAAAAATTCAGGATTTCTATGGAAAGGTGTTTGAAAAAATTTTTGTACCAATTTGGTCACTTTTTTACGAATATTTTTTTATGTTCGAAGTTTATAGAAATTTTTTTTATACCATTTTAAAGAGTAACGCCTAATACACTTTGTAACCAAATTTCATTCAATTCGTGATAGTACTTTTTGCGTTATGACGTTCCGAATGAAGAATTGATTTTAGACCCCCTGCACCACCCCCCGCTGAAAAATCCACCATGTCATTTTCAAGAGGAGTTTCTAATCTATCAATTTGCCAAATTTCATTGTAATCTATTAAGCGGTTTACGAGTTATAAGAATTTGAAAAAAAAAAAATTCAGGATTTCTATGGAAAGGTGTTTGAAAAAATGTATGTACCAATTTGGTCACTTTTTTACGAATATTTTTTTATGTTCGAAGTTTATAGAAATTTTTTTTATACCATTTTAAAGAGTAACGCCTAATACACTTTGTAACCAAATTTCATTCAATTCGTGATAGTACGTTTTGCGTTATGACGTTCCGAATGAAGAATTGATTTTAGACCCCCTGCACCACCCCCCGCTGAAAAATCCACCATGTCATTTTCAAGAGGAGTTTCTAATCTATCAATTTGCCAAATTTCATTGTAATCTATTAAGCGGTTTACGAGTTATAAGAATTTGAAAAAAAAAAATTCAGGATTTCTATGGAAAGGTGTTTGAAAAAAATTATGTACCAATTTGGTCACTTTTTTACGAATATTTTTTTATGTTCGAAGTTTATAGAAATTTTTTTTATACCATTTTAAAGAGTAACGCCTAATACACTTTGTAACCAAATTTCATTCAATTCGTGATAGTACTTTTTGCGTTATGACGTTCCGAATGAAGAATTGATTTTAGACCCCCTGCACCATCCCCCGCTGAAAAATCCTCCATGTCATTTTCAAGAGGAGTTTCTAATCTATCAATTTGCCAAATTTCATTGTAATCTATTAAGCGGTTTACGAGTTATAAGAATTTGAAAAAAAAAAAAAAATTCAGGATTTCTATGGAAAGGTGTTTGAAAAAATTTATGTACCAATTTGGTCACTTTTTTACGAATATTTTTTTATGTTCGAAGTTTATAGAAAATTTTTTTAAACCATTTTAAAGAGTAACGCCTAATACACTTTGTAACCAAATTTCATTCAATTCGTGATAGTACTTTTTGCGTTATGACGTTCCGAATGAAGAATTGATTTTAGATCCCCTGCACCACCCCCCGCTGAAAAATCCACCATGTCATTTTCAAGAGGAGTTTCTAATCTATCAATTTGCCAAATTTCATTGTAATCTATTAAGCGGTTTACGAGTTATAAGAATTTGAAAAAAAAAAAATTCAGGATTTCTATGGAAAGGTGTTTGAAAAAATTTATGTACCAATTTGGTCACTTTTTTACGAATATTTTTTTATGTTCGAAGTTTATAGAAATTTTTTTTATACCATTTTAAAGAGTAACGCCTAATACACTTTGTAACCAAATTTCATTCAATTCGTGATAGTACTTTTTGCGTTATGACGTTCCGAATGAAGAATTGATTTTAGACCCCCTGCACCACCCCCCGCTGAAAAATCCACCATGTCATTTTCAAGAGGAGTTTCTAATCTATCAATTTGCCAAATTTCATTGTAATCTATTAAGCGGTTTACGAGTTATAAGAATTTGAAAAAAAAAAATTCAGGATTTCTATGGAAAGGTGTTTGAAAAAATTTTTGTACCAATTTGGTCACTTTTTTACGAATATTTTTTTATGTTCGAAGTTTATAGAAATTTTTTTTATACCATTTTAAAGAGTAACGCCTAATACACTTTGTAACCAAATTTCATTCAATTCGTGATAGTACTTTTTGCGTTATGACGTTCCGAATGAAGAATTGATTTTAGACCCCCTGCACCACCCCCCGCTGAAAAATCCACCATGTCATTTTCAAGAGGAGTTTCTAATCTATCAATTTGCCAAATTTCATTGTAATCTATTAAGCGGTTTACGAGTTATAAGAATTTGAAAAAAAAAAAATTCAGGATTTCTATGGAAAGGTGTTTGAAAAAATGTATGTACCAATTTGGTCACTTTTTTACGAATATTTTTTTATGTTCGAAGTTTATAGAAATTTTTTTTATACCATTTTAAAGAGTAACGCCTAATACACTTTGTAACCAAATTTCATTCAATTCGTGATAGTACGTTTTGCGTTATGACGTTCCGAATGAAGAATTGATTTTAGACCCCCTGCACCACCCCCCGCTGAAAAATCCACCATGTCATTTTCAAGAGGAGTTTCTAATCTATCAATTTGCCAAATTTCATTGTAATCTATTAAGCGGTTTACGAGTTATAAGAATTTGAAAAAAAAAAATTCAGGATTTCTATGGAAAGGTGTTTGAAAAAAATTATGTACCAATTTGGTCACTTTTTTACGAATATTTTTTTATGTTCGAAGTTTATAGAAATTTTTTTTTATACCATTTTAAAGAGTAACGCCTAATACACTTTGTAACCAAATTTCATTCAATTCGTGATAGTACTTTTTGCGTTATGACGTTCCGAATGAAGAATTGATTTTAGACCCCCTGCACCATCCCCCGCTGAAAAATCCTCCATGTCATTTTCAAGAGGATTTTCTAATCTATCAATTTGCCAAATTTCATTGTAATCTATTAAGCGGTTTACGAGTTATAAGAATTTGAAAAAAAAAAAAAAATTCAGGATTTCTATGGAAAGGTGTTTGAAAAAATTTATGTACCAATTTGGTCACTTTTTTACGAATATTTTTTTATGTTCGAAGTTTATAGAAAATTTTTTTAAACCATTTTAAAGAGTAACGCCTAATACACTTTGTAACCAAATTTCATTCAATTCGTGATAGTACTTTTTGCGTTATGACGTTCCGAATGAAGAATTGATTTTAGACCCCCTGCACCAACCCCCGCTGAAAAATCCACCATGTCATTTTCAAGAGGAGTTTCTAATCTATCAATTTGCCAAATTTCATTGTAATCTATTAAGCGGTTTACGAGTTATAAGAATTTGAAAAAAAAAAAATTCAGGATTTCTATGGAAAGGTGTTTGAAAAAATTTATGTACCAATTTGGTCACTTTTTTACGAATATTATTTATGTTCGAAGTTTATAGAATTTTTTTTTTATACCATTTTAAAGAGTAACGCCTAATACACTTTGTAACCAAATTTCATTCAATTCGTGATAGTACTTTTTGCGTTATGACGTTCCGAATGAAGAATTGATTTTAGACCCCCTGCACCACCCCCCGCTGAAAAATCCACCATGTCATTTTCAAGAGGAGTTTCTAATCTATCAATTTGCCAAATTTCATTGTAATCTATTAAGCGGTTTACGAGTTATAAGAATTTGAAAAAAAAAAAATTCAGGATTTCTATGGAAAGGTGTTTGAAAAAATTTATGTACCAATTTGGTCACTTTTTTACGAATATTTTTTTATGTTCGAAGTTTATAGAAATTTTTTTTATACCATTTTAAAGAGTAACGCCTAATACACTTTGTAACCAAATTTCATTCAATTCGTGATAGTACTTTTTGCGTTATGACGTTCCGAATGAAGAATTGATTTTAGACCCCCTGCACCACCCCCCGCTGAAAAATCCACCATGTCATTTTCAAGAGGAGTTTCTAATCTATCAATTTGCCAAATTTCATTGTAATCTATTAAGCGGTTTATGAGTTATAAGTATTTGAAAAAAAAAAAATTCAGGATTTCTATGGAAAGGTGTTTGAAAAAATTTATGTACCAATTTGGTCACTTTTTTACGAATATTTTTTTATGTTCGAAGTTTATAGAAATTTTTTTATACCATTTTAAAGAGTAACGCCTAATACACTTTGTAACCAAATTTCATTCAATTCGTGATAGTACTTTTTGCGTTATGACGTTCCGAATGAAGAATTGATTTTAGACCCCCTGCACCACCCCCCGCTGAAAAATCCACCATGTCATTTTCAAGAGGAGTTTCTAATCTATCAATTTGCCAAATTTCATTGTAATCTATTAAGCGGTTTACGAGTTATAAGAATTTGAAAAAAAAAAAATTCAGGATTTCTATGGAAAGGTGTTTGAAAAAATTTATGTACCAATTTGGTCACTTTTTTACGAATATTTTTTTATGTTCGAAGTTTATAGAAATTTTTTTTATACCATTTTAAAGAGTAACGCCTAATACACTTTGTAACCAAATTTCATTCAATTCGTGATAGTACTTTTTGCGTTATGACGTTCCGAATGAAGAATTGATTTTAGACCCCCTGCACCACCCCCCGCTGAAAAATCCACCATGTCATTTTCAAGAGGAGTTTCTAATCTATCAATTTGCCAAATTTCATTGTAATCTATTAAGCGGTTTACGAGTTATAAGAATTTGAAAAAAAAAATTCAGGATTTCTATGGAAAGGTGTTTGAAAAAATTTTTGTACCAATTTGGTCACTTTTTTACGAATATTTTTTTATGTTCGAAGTTTATAGAAATTTTGTTTATACCATTTTAAAGAGTAACGCCTAATACACTTTGTAACCAAATTTCATTCAATTCGTGATAGTACTTTTTGCGTTATGACGTTCCGAATGAAGAATTGATTTTAGACCCCCTGCACCACCCCCCGCTGAAAAATCCACCATGTCATTTTCAAGAGGAGTTTCTAATCTATCAATTTGCCAAATTTCATTGTAATCTATTAAGCGGTTTACGAGTTATAAGAATTTGAAAAAAAAAAAAATTCAGGATTTCTATGGAAAGGTGTTTGAAAAAATTTATGTACCTATTTGGTCACTTTTTTACGAATATTTTTTTATGTTCGAAGTTTATAGAAATTTTTTTTATACCATTTTAAAGAGTAACGCCTAATACACTTTGTGACCAAATTTCATTCAATTCGTGATAGTACTTTTTGCGTTATGACGTTCCGAATGAAGAATTGATTTTAGACCCCCTGCACCACCCCCCGCTGAAAAATCCACCATGTCATTTTCAAGAGGAGTTTCTAATCTATCAATTTGCCAAATTTCATTGTAATCTATTAAGCGGTTTACGAGTTATAAGAATTTGAAAAAAAAAAATTCAGGATTTCTATGGAAAGGTGTTTGAAAAAATTTTTGTACCAATTTGGTCACTTTTTTACGAATATTTTTTTATGTTCGAAGTTTAAAGAAATTTTTTTTATACCATTTTAAAGAGTAACGCCTAATACACTTTGTAACCAAATTTCATTCAATTCGTGATAGTACTTTTTGCGTTATGACGTTCCGAATGAAGAATTGATTTTAGACCCCCTGCACCACCCCCCGCTGAAAAATCCACCATGTCATTTTCAAGAGGAGTTTCTAATCTATCAATTTGCTAAATTTCATTGTAATCTATTAAGCGGTTTACGAGTTATAAGAATTTGAAAAAAAAAAAATTCAGGATTTCTATGGAAAGGTGTTTGAAAAAAATTTTGTACCAATTTGGTCACTTTTTTACGAATATTTTTTTATGTTCGAAGTTTATAGAAATTTTTTTTATACCATTTTAAAGAGTAACGCCTAATACACTTTGTAACCAAATTTCATTCAATTCGTGATAGTACTTTTTGCGTTATGACGTTCCGAATGAAGAATTGATTTTAGACCCCCTGCACCACCCCCCGCTGAAAAATCCACCATGTCATTTTCAAGAGGAGTTTCTAATCTATCAATTTGCCAAATTTCATTGTAATCTATTAAGCGGTTTACGAGTTATAAGAATTTGAAAAAAAAAAATTCAGGATTTCTATGGAAAGGTGTTTGAAAAAATTTATGTACCAATTTGGTCACTTTTTTACGAATATTTTTTTATGTTCGAAGTTTATAGAAATTTTTTTTATACCATTTTAAAGAGTAACGCCTAATACACTTTGTAACCAAATTTCATTCAATTCGTGATAGTACTTTTTGCGTTATGACGTTCCGAATGAAGAATTGATTTTAGACCCCCTGCACCACCCCCCGCTGAAAAATCCACCATGTCATTTTCAAGAGGAGTTTCTAATCTATCAATTTGCCAAATTTCATTGTAATCTATTAAGCGGTTTACGAGTTATAAGAATTTGAAAAAAAAAAAATTCAGGATTTCTATGGAAAGGTGTTTGAAAAAATTTATGTACCAATTTGGTCACTTTTTTACGAATATTTTTTTATGTTCGAAGTTTATAGAAATTTTTTTTATACCATTTTAAAGAGTAACGCCTAATACACTTTGTAACCAAATTTCATTCAATTCGTGATAGTACTTTTTGCGTTATGACGTTCCGAATGAAGAATGGATTTTAGACCCCCTGCACCACCCCCCGCTGAAAAATCCACCATGTCATTTTCAAGAGGAGTTTCTAATCTATCAATTTGCCAAATTTCATTGTAATCTATTAAGCGGTTTACGAGTTATAAGAATTTGAAAAAAAAAAAAATTCAGGATTTCTATGGAAAGGTGTTTGAAAAAATTTATGTACCAATTTGGTCACTTTTTTACGAATATTTTTTTATGTTCGAAGTTTATAGAAATTTTTTTTATACCATTTTAAAGAGTAACGCCTAATACACTTTGTAACCAAATTTCATTCAATTCGTGATAGTACTTTTTGCGTTATGACGTTCCGAATGAAGAATTGATTTTAGACCCCCTGCACCACCCCCCGCTGAAAAATCCACCATGTCATTTTCAAGAGGAGTTTCTAATCTATCAATTTGCCAAATTTCATTGTAATCTATTAAGCGGTTTACGAGTTATAAGAATTTGAAAAAAAAAAAAATTCAGGATTTCTATGGAAAGGTGTTTGAAAAAATTTATGTACCAATTTGGTCACTTTTTTACGAATATTTTTTTATGTTCGAAGTTTATAGAAATTTTTTTTATACCATTTTAAAGAGTAACGCCTAATACACTTTGTAACCAAATTTCATTCAATTCGTGATAGTACTTTTTGCGTTATGACGTTCCGAATGAAGAATTGATTTTAGACCCCCTGCACCACCCCCCGCTGAAAAATCCACCATGTCATTTTCAAGAGGAGTTTCTAATCTATCAATTTGCCAAATTTCATTGTAATCTATTAAGCGGTTTACGAGTTATAAGAATTTGAAAAAAAAAAAATTCAGGATTTCTATGGAAAGGTGTTTGAAAAAATTTATGTACCAATTTGGTCACTTTTTTACGAATATTTTTTTATGTTCGAAGTTTATAGAAATTTTTTTATACCATTTTAAAGAGTAACGCCTAATACACTTTGTAACCAAATTTCATTCAATTCGTGATAGTACTTTTTGCGTTATGACGTTCCGAATGAAGAATTGATTTTAGACCCCCTGCACCACCCCCCGCTGAAAAATCAACCATGTCATTTTCAAGAGGAGTTTCTAATCTATCAATTTGCCAAATTTCATTGTAATCTATTAAGCGGTTTACGAGTTATAAGAATTTGAAAAAAAAAAATTCAGGATTTCTATGGAAAGGTGTTTGAAAAAATTTATGTACCAATTTGGTCACTTTTTTACGAATATTTTTTTATGTTCGAAGTTTATAGAAATTTTTTTTATACCATTTTAAAGAGTAACGCCTAATACACTTTGTAACCTAATTTCATTCAATTCGTGATAGTACTTTTTGCGTTATGACGTTCCGAATGAAGAATTGATTTTAGACCCCCTGCACCACCCCCCGCTGAAAAATCCACCATGTCATTTTCAAGAGGAGTTTCTAATCTATCAATTTGCCAAATTTCATTGTAATCTATTAAGCGGTTTACGAGTTATAAGAATTTGAAAAAAAAAAAATTCAGGATTTCTATGGAAAGGTGTTTGAAAAAATTTTTGTACCAATTTGGTCACTTTTTTACGAATATTTTTTTATGTTCGAAGTTTATAGAAATTTTTTTTATACCATTTTAAAGAGTAACGCCTAATACACTTTGTAACCAAATTTCATTCAATTCGTGATAGTACTTTTTGCGTTATGACGTTCCGAATGAAGAATTGATTTTAGACCCCCTGCACCACCCCCCGCTGAAAAATCCACCATGTCATTTTCAAGAGGAGTTTCTAATCTATCAATTTGCCAAATTTCATTGTAATCTATTAAGCGGTTTACGAGTTATAAGAATTTGAAAAAAAAAATTCAGGATTTCTATGGAAAGGTGTTTGAAAAAATTTATGTACCAATTTGGTCACTTTTTTACGAATATTTTTTTATGTTCGAAGTTTATAGAAATTTTTTTTATAACATTTTAAAGAGTAACGCCTAATACACTTTGTAACCAAATTTCATTGTAATCTATTAAGCGGTTTACGAGTTATAAGAATTTGAAAAAAAAAAATTCAGGATTTCTATGGAAAGGTGTTTGAAAAAATTTATGTACCAATTTGGTCACTTTTTTACGAATATTTTTTTATGTTCGAAGTTTATAGAAATTTTTTTTATACCATTTTAAAGAGTAACGCCTAATACACTTTGTAACCAAATTTCATTCAATTCGTGAAAGTACTTTTTGCGTTATGACGTTCCGAATGAAGAATTGATTTTAGACCCCCTGCACCACCCCCCGCTGAAAAATCCACCATGTCATTTTCAAGAGGAGTTTCTAATCTATCAATTTGCCAAATTTCATTGTAATTTGAAAAAAAAAAATTCAGGATTTCTATGGAAAGGTGTTTGAAAAAATTTTTGTACCAATTTGGTCACTTTTTTACGAATATTTTTTTATGTTCGAAGTTTATAGAAATTTTTTTTATACCATTTTAAAGAGTAACGCCTAATACACTTTGTAACCAAATTTCATTCAATTCGTGATAGTACTTTTTGCGTTATGACGTTCCGAATGAAGAATTGATTTTAGACCCCCTACACCACCCCCCGCTGAAAAATCCACCATGTCATTTTCAAGAGGAGTTTCTAATCTATCAATTTGCCAAATTTCATTGTAATCTATTAAGCGGTTTACGAGTTATAAGAATTTGAAAAAAAAAATTCAGGATTTCTATAGAAAGGTGTTTGAAAAAATTTATGTACCAATTTGGTCACTTTTTTACGAATATTTTTTTATGTTCGAAGTTTATAGAAATTTTTTTTATACCATTTTAAAGAGTAACGCCTAATACACTTTGTAACCAAATTTCATTCAATTCGTGATAGTACTTTTTGCGTTATGACGTTCCGAATGAAGAATTGATTTTAGACCCCCTGCACCACCCCCCGCTGAAAAATCCACCATGTCATTTTCAAGAGGAGTTTCTAATCTATCAATTTGCCAAATTTCATTGTAATCTATTAAGCGGTTTACGAGTTATAAGAATTTGAAAAAAAAAAAAATTCAGGATTTCTATGGAAAGGTGTTTGAAAAAATTTATGTACCAATTTGGTCACTTTTTTACGAATATTTTTTTATGTTCGAAGTTTATAGAAATTTTTTTTATACCATTTTAAAGAGTAACGCCTAATACACTTTGTAACCAAATTTCATTCAATTCGTGATAGTACTTTTTGCGTTATGACGTTCCGAATGAAGAATTGATTTTAGACCCCCTGCACCACCCCCCGCTGAAAAATCCACCATGTCATTTTCAAGAGGAGTTTCTAATCTATCAATTTGCCAAATTTCATTGTAATCTATTAAGCGGTTTACGAGTTATAAGAATTTGAAAAAAAAAAAATCAGGATTTCTATGGAAAGGTGTTTGAAAAAATTTATGTACCAATTTGGTCACTTTTTTACGAATATTTTTTTATGTTCGAAGTTTATAGAAATTTTTTTTATACCATTTTAAAGAGTAACGCCTAATACACTTTGTAACCAAATTTCATTCAATTCGTGATAGTACTTTTTGCGTTATGACGTTCCGAATGAAGAATTGATTTTAGATCCCCTGCACCACCCCCCGCTGAAAAATCCACCATGTCATTTTCAAGAGGAGTTTCTAATCTATCAATTTGCCAAATTTCATTGTAATCTATTAAGCGGTTTACGAGTTATAAGAATTTGAAAAAAAAAAAAAATTCAGGATTTCTATGGAAAGGTGTTTGAAAAAATTTATGTACCAATTTGGTCACTTTTTTACGAATATTTTTTTATGTTCGAAGTTTATAGAAATTTTTTTTATACCATTTTAAAGAGTAACGCCTAATACACTTTGTAACCAAATTTCATTCAATTCGTGATAGTACTTTTTGCGTTATGACGTTCCGAATGAAGAATTGATTTTAGACCCCCTGCACCACCCCCCGCTGAAAAATCCACCATGTCATTTTCAAGAGGAGTTTCTAATCTATCAATTTGCCAAATTTCATTGTAATCTATTAAGCGGTTTACGAGTTATAAGAATTTGAAAAAAAAAAATTCAGGATTTCTATGGAAAGGTGTTTGAAAAAATTTATGTACCAATTTGGTCACTTTTTTACGAATATTTTTTTATGTTCGAAGTTTATAGAATTTTTTTTTATACCATTTTAAAGAGTAACGCCTAATACACTTTGTAACCAAATTTCATTCAATTCGTGATAGTACTTTTTGCGTTATGACGTTCCAAATGAAGAATTGATTTTAGACCCCCTGCACCACCCCCCGCTGAAAAATCCACCATGTCATTTTCAAGAGGAGTTTCTAATCTATCAATTTGCCAAATTTCATTGTAATCTATTAAGCGGTTTACGAGTTATAAGACTTTGAAAAAAAAAAATTCAGGATTTCTATGGAAAGGTGTTTGAAAAAATTTATGTACCAATTTGGTCACTTTTTTACGAATATTTTTTTATGTTCGAAGTTTATAGAAATTTTTTTTATACCATTTTAAAGAGTAACGCCTAATACACTTTGTAACCAAATTTCATTCAATTCGTGATAGTACTTTTTGCGTTATGACGTTCCGAATGAAGAATTGATTTTAGATCCCCTGCACCACCCCCCGCTGAAAAATCCACCATGTCATTTTCAAGAGGAGTTTCTAATCTATCAATTTGCCAAATTTCATTGTAATCTATTAAGCGGTTTACGAGTTATAAGAATTTGAAAAAAAAAAAAAATCAGGATTTCTATGGAAAGGTGTTTGAAAAAATTTATGTACCAATTTGGTCACTTTTTTACGAATATTTTTTTATGTTCGAAGTTTATAGAAATTTTTTTTATACCATTTTAAAGAGTAACGCCTAATACACTTTGTAACCAAATTTCATTCGTGATAGTACTTTTTGCGTTATGACGTTCCGAATGAAGAATTGATTTTAGACCCCCTGCACCACCCCCCGCTGAAAAATCCACCATGTCATTTTCAAGAGGAGTTTCTAATCTATCAATTTGCCAAATTTCATTGTAATCTATTAAGCGGTTTACGAGTTATAAGAATTTGAAAAAAAAAAATTCAGGATTTCTATGGAAAGGTGTTTGAAAAAATTTATGTACCAATTTGGTCACTTTTTGACGAATATTTTTTTATGTTCGAAGTTTATAGAAATTTTTTTTATACCATTTTAAAGAGTAACGCCTAATACACTTTGTAACCAAATTTCATTCAATTCGTGATAGTACTTTTTGCGTTATGACGTTCCGAATGAAGAATTGATTTTAGACCCCCTGCACCACCCCCCGCTGAAAAATCCACCATGTCATTTTCAAGAGGAGTTTCTAATCTATCAATTTGCCAAATTTCATTGTAATCTATTAAGCGGTTTACGAGTTATAAGAATTTGAAAAAAAAAAAATCAGGATTTCTATGGAAAGGTGTTTGAAAAAATTTATGTACCAATTTGGTCACTTTTTTACGAATATTTTTTTATGTTCGAAGTTTATAGAAATTTTTTTTATACCATTTTAAAGAGTAACGCCTAATACACTTTGTAACCAAATTTCATTCAATTCGTGATAGTACTTTTTGCGTTATGACGTTCCGAATGAAGAATTGATTTTAGACCCCCTGCACCAACCCCCGCTGAAAAATCCACCATGTCATTTTCAAGAGGAGTTTCTAATCTATCAATTTGCCAAATTTCATTGTAATCTATTTAGCGGTTTACGAGTTATAAGAATTTGAAAAAAAAAATTCAGGATTTCTATGGAAAGGTGTTTGAAAAAATTTATGTACCAATTTGGTCACTTTTTTACGAATATTTTTTTATGTTCGAAGTTTATAGAAATTTTTTTTATACCATTTTAAAGAGTAACGCCTAATACACTTTGTAACCAAATTTCATTCAATTCGTGATAGTACTTTTTGCGTTATGACGTTCCGAATGAAGAATTGATTTTAGACCCCCTGCACCACCCCCCGCTGAAAAATCCACCATGTCATTTTCAAGAGGAGTTTCTAATCTATCAATTTGCCAAATTTCATTGTAATCTATTAAGCGGTTTACGAGTTATAAGAATTTGAAAAAAAAAAAAAATTCAGGATTTCTATGGAAAGGTGTTTGAAAAAATTTATGTACCAATTTGGTCACTTTTTTACGAATATTTTTTTATGTTCGAAGTTTATAGAAATTTTTTTTATACCATTTTAAAGAGTAACGCCTAATACACTTTGTAACCAAATTTCATTCAATTCGTGATAGTACTTTTTGCGTTATGACGTTCCGAATGAAGAATTGATTTTAGACCCCCTGCACCACCCCCCGCTGAAAAATCCACCATGTCATTTTCAAGAGGAGTTTCTAATCTATCAATTTGCCAAATTTCATTGTAATCTATTAAGCGGTTTACGAGTTATAAGAATTTGAAAAAAAAAAATTCAGGATTTCTATGGAAAGGTGTTTGAAAAAATTTATGTACCAATTTGGTCACTTTTTTACGAATATTTTTTTATGTTTGAAGTTTATAGAAATTTTTTTTATACCATTTTAAAGAGTAACGCCTAATACACTTTGTAACCAAATTTCATTCAATTCGTGATAGTACTTTTTGCGTTATGACGTTCCGAATGAAGAATTGATTTTAGACCCCCTGCACCACCCCCCGCTGAAAAATCCACCATGTCATTTTCAAGAGGAGTTTCTAATCTATCAATTTGCCAAATTTCATTGTAATCTATTAAGCGGTTTACGAGTTATAAGAATTTGAAAAAAAAAAATTCAGGATTTCTATGGAAAGGTGTTTGAAAAAATTTTTGTACCAATTTGGTCACTTTTTTACGAATATTTTTTTATGTTCGAAGTTTATAGAAATTTTTTTTATACCATTTTAAAGAGTAACGCCTAATACACTTTGTAACCGAATTGCATTCAATTCGTGATAGTACTTTTTGCGTTATGACGTTCCGAATGAAGAATTGATTTTAGACCCCCTGCACCACCCCCCGCTGAAAAATCCACCATGTCATTTTCAAGAGGAGTTTCTAATCTATCAATTTGCCAAATTTCATTGTAATCTATTAAGCGGTTTACGAGTTATAAGAATTTGAAAAAAAAAAAATTCAGGATTTCTATGGAAAGGTGTTTGAAAAAATTTTTGTACCAATTTGGTCACTTTTTTACGAATATTTTTTTATGTTCGAAGTTTATAGAAATTTTTTTTATACCATTTTAAAGAGTAACGCCTAATACACTTTGTAACCAAATTTCATTCAATTCGTGATAGTACTTTTTGCGTTATGACGTTCCGAATGAAGAATTGATTTTAGACCCCCTGCACCACCCTCCGCTGAAAAATCCACCATGTCATTTTCAAGAGGAGTTTCTAATCTATCAATTTGCCAAATTTCATTGTAATCTATTAAGCGGTTTACGAGTTATAAGAATTTGGAAAAAAAAACGAGTGGTGGGTGCACGACTGGGTCGTACGCAACTTTCTCTTTCACTGCAAGTTGGGCGTTAGATCTAATCATAAGCATTTTGATTATTGATGCTAAAATGATATAAATAATGTCGAAATGTATTTATACGAATTTTTACTCCAAAATTTGAAGGAATCGATGTCAATGTGAAAAATAATGATTTTCCGTTTTTGGCCAAAACTGAAAATTCCGTTTAGTAATAGTTGGGCTAAAACTAATTATGTGGAATTGCTTCAAGCTGTAATAGTAGTATATGTATTAAATTTCATTCAATTTGACACAATAGTTTGCGAGATATTAACAATTTTCTTTATATGGCCTAAATGACAAAATCCGTTATATGGATTTCCTCGAAAAAACTGGGTATGCAGTTTTGTTGGAACTAATATGGCTATAGTATATATAAAGTTTAATCAAAATCGTTAGAGCCGTTTTCGAGAAAATTGAGGTTATGTGTAATTTTTATATGGCAGGTACCAGTTTTAACATGGCTAAAAGCAAACAAAAAAAATGGCCTAGAATTATGACAAAAACAAGCTTGGATACGAAGTTTGAAGAAAATCGGTCAAGCCGTTTAGGCTGGGGAGACCGTCACGGACAGACGGACCGACGGACCGACGGACCGACGGACGGAATTCCAGAAACCAGTTTTTTAGGCTCCGCTATCATCGTAATGTTAGAATCAATCAAAATCTCGAGGTCGAAAATTTGCACGAAAACAATATCTTTCTCTTTGTAAGAGAAAGTTAAAAATTCAGGATTTCTATGGAAAGGTGTTTGAAAAAATGTTTGTACCAATTTGGTCACTTTTTTACGAATATTTTTTTATGTTCGAAGTTTATAGAAATTTTTTTTATACCATTTTAAAGAGTAACGCCTAATACACTTTGTAACCAAATTTCATTCAATTCGTGATAGTACTTTTTGCGTTATGACGTTCCGAATGAAGAATTGATTTTAGACCCCCTGCACCACCCCCCGCTGAAAAATCCACCATGTCATTTTCAAGAGGAGTTTCTAATCTATCAATTTGCCAAATTTCATTGTAATCTATTAAGCGGTTTACGAGTTATAAGAATTTGAAAAAAAAAAAATTCAGGATTTCTATGGAAAGGTGTTTGAAAAAATTTTTGTACCAATTTGGTCACTTTTTTACGAATATTTTTTTATGTTCGAAGTTTATAGAAATTTTTTTTATACCATTTTAAAGAGTAACGCCTAATACACTTTGTAACCAAATTTCATTCAATTCGTGATAGTACTTTTTGCGTTATGACGTTCCGAATGAAGAATTGATTTTAGACCCCCTGCACCACCCCCCGCTGAAAAATCCACCATGTCATTTTCAAGAGGAGTTTCTAATCTATCAATTTGCCAAATTTCATTGTAATCTATTAAGCGGTTTACGAGTTATAAGAATTTGAAAAAAAAAAATTCAGGATTTCTATGGAAAGGTGTTTGAAAAAATTTTTGTACCAATTTGGTCACTTTTTTACGAATATTTTTTTATGTTCGAAGTTTATAGAAATTTTTTTTATACCATTTTAAAGAGTAACGCCTAATACACTTTGTAACCAAATTTCATTCAATTCGTGATAGTACTTTTTGCGTTATGACGTTCCGAATGAAGAATTGATTTTAGACCCCCTGCACCACCCCCCGCTGAAAAATCCACCATGTCATTTTCAAGAGGAGTTTCTAATCTATCAATTTGCCAAATTTCATTGTAATCTATTAAGCGGTTTACGAGTTATAAGAATTTGAAAAAAAAAAAATTCAGGATTTCTATGGAAAGGTGTTTGAAAAAATTTATGTACCAATTTGGTCACTTTTTTACGAATATTTTTTTATGTTTGAAGTTTATAGAAATTTTTTTTATACCATTTTAAAGAGTAACGCCTAATACACTTTGTAACCAAATTTCATTCAATTCGTGATAGTACTTTTTGCGTTATGACGTTCCGAATGAAGAATTGATTTTAGACCCCCTGCACCACCCCCCGCTGAAAAATCCACCATGTCATTTTCAAGAGGAGTTTCTAATCTATCAATTTGCCAAATTTCATTGTAATCTATTAAGCGGTTTACGAGTTATAAGAATTTGAAAAAAAAAAAATTCAGGATTTCTATGGAAAGGTGTTTGAAAAAATTTTTGTACCAATTTGGTCACTTTTTTACGAATATTTTTTTATGTTCGAAGTTTATAGAAATTTTTTTTATACCATTTTAAAGAGTAACGCCTAATACACTTTGTAACCAAATTTCATTCAATTCGTGATAGTACTTTTTGCGTTATGACGTTCCGAATGAAGAATTGATTTTAGACCCCCTGCACCACCCTCCGCTGAAAAATCCACCATGTCATTTTCAAGAGGAGTTTCTAATCTATCAATTTGCCAAATTTCATTGTAATCTATTAAGCGGTTTACGAGTTATAAGAATTTGGAAAAAAAAACGAGTGGTGGGTGCACGACTGGGTCGTACGCAACTTTCTCTTTCACTGCAAGTTGGGCGTTAGATCTAATCATAAGCATTTTGATTATTGATGCTAAAATGATATAAATAATGTCGAAATGTATTTATACGAATTTTTACTCCAAAATTTGAAGGAATCGATGTCAATGTGAAAAATAATGATTTTCCGTTTTTGGCCAAAACTGAAAATTCCGTTTAGTAATAGTTGGGCTAAAACTAATTATGTGGAATTGCTTCAAGCTGTAATAGTAGTATATGTATTAAATTTCATTCAATTTGACACAATAGTTTGCGAGATATTAACAATTTTCTTTATATGGCCTAAATGACAAAATCCGTTATATGGATTTCCTCGAAAAAACTGGGTATGCAGTTTTGTTGGAACTAATATGGCTATAGTATATATAAAGTTTAATCAAAATCGTTAGAGCCGTTTTCGAGAAAATTGAGGTTATGTGTAATTTTTATATGGCAGGTACCAGTTTTAACATGGCTAAAAGCAAACAAAAAAAATGGCCTAGAATTTTGACAAAAACAAGCTTGGATACGAAGTTTGAAGAAAATCGGTCAAGCCGTTTAGGCTGGGGAGACCGTCACGGACAGACGGACCGACGGACCGACGGACCGACAGACCGACGGACCGACGGACCGACGGACGGAATTCCAGAAACCAGTTTTTTAGGCTCCGCTATCATCGTAATGTTAGAATCAATCAAAATCTCGAGGTCGAAAATTTGCACGAAAACAATATCTTTCTCTTTGTAAGAGAAAGTTAAAAATTCAGGATTTCTATGGAAAGGTGTTTGAAAAAATGTTTGTACCAATTTGGTCACTTTTTTACGAATATTTTTTTATGTTCGAAGTTTATAGAAATTTTTTTTATACCATTTTAAAGAGTAACGCCTAATACACTTTGTAACCAAATTTCATTCAATTCGTGATAGTACTTTTTGCGTTATGACGTTCCGAATGAAGAATTGATTTTAGACCCCCTGCACCACCCCCCGCTGAAAAATCCACCATGTCATTTTCAAGAGGAGTTTCTAATCTATCAATTTGCCAAATTTCATTGTAATCTATTAAGCGGTTTACGAGTTATAAGAATTTGAAAAAAAAAAAATTCAGGATTTCTATGGAAAGGTGTTTGAAAAAATTTTTGTACCAATTTGGTCACTTTTTTACGAATATTTTTTTATGTTCGAAGTTTATAGAAATTTTTTTTATACCATTTTAAAGAGTAACGCCTAATACACTTTGTAACCAAATTTCATTCAATTCGTGATAGTACTTTTTGCGTTATGACGTTCCGAATGAAGAATTGATTTTAGACCCCCTGCACCACCCCCCGCTGAAAAATCCACCATGTCATTTTCAAGAGGAGTTTCTAATCTATCAATTTGCCAAATTTCATTGTAATCTATTAAGCGGTTTACGAGTTATAAGAATTTGAAAAAAAAAAATTCAGGATTTCTATGGAAAGGTGTTTGAAAAAATTTTTGTACCAATTTGGTCACTTTTTTACGAATATTTTTTTATGTTCGAAGTTTATAGAAATTTTTTTTATACCATTTTAAAGAGTAACGCCTAATACACTTTGTAACCAAATTTCATTCAATTCGTGATAGTACTTTTTGCGTTATGACGTTCCGAATGAAGAATTGATTTTAGACCCCCTGCACCACCCCCCGCTGAAAAATCCACCATGTCATTTTCAAGAGGAGTTTCTAATCTATCAATTTGCCAAATTTCATTGTAATCTATTAAGCGGTTTACGAGTTATAAGAATTTGAAAAAAAAAAATTCAGGATTTCTATGGAAAGGTGTTTGAAAAAATTTATGTACCAATTTGGTCACTTTTTTACGAATATTTTTTTATGTTCGAAGTTTATAGAAATTTTTTTTATACCATTTTAAAGAGTAACGCCTAATACACTTTGTAACCAAATTTCATTCAATTCGTGATAGTACTTTTTGCGTTATGACGTTCCGAATGAAGAATTGATTTTAGACCCCCTGCACCACCCCCCGCTGAAAAATCCACCATGTCATTTTCAAGAGGAGTTTCTAATCTATCAATTTGCCAAATTTCATTGTAATCTATTAAGCGGTTTACGAGTTATAAGAATTTGAAAAAAAAAAATTCAGGATTTCTATGGAAAGGTGTTTGAAAAAATTTTTGTACCAATTTGGTCACTTTTTTACGAATATTTTTTTATGTTCGAAGTTTATAGAAATTTTTTTTATACCATTTTAAAGAGTAACGCCTAATACACTTTGTAACCAAATTTCATTCAATTCGTGATAGTACTTTTTGCGTTATGACGTTCCGAATGAAGAATTGATTTTAGACCCCCTGCACCACCCCCCGCTGAAAAATCCACCATGTCATTTTCAAGAGGAGTTTCTAATCTATCAATTTGCCAAATTTCATTGTAATCTATTAAGCGGTTTACGAGTTATAAGAATTTGAAAAAAAAAAAATTCAGGATTTCTATGGAAAGGTGTTTGAAAAAATTTATGTACCAATTTGGTCACTTTTTTACGAATATTTTTTTATGTTCGAAGTTTATAGAAATTTTTTTTATACCATTTTAAAGAGTAACGCCTAATACACTTTGTAACCAAATTTCATTCAATTCGTGATAGTACTTTTTGCGTTATGACGTTCTTCATTCGGAACGTCATAACGCAAAAAGTACTATCACGAATTGAATGAAATTTGGTTACTTTTTTACGAATATTTTTTTATGTTCGAAGTTTATAGAAATTTTTTTTATACCATTTTAAAGAGTAACGCCTAATACACTTTGTAACCAAATTTCATTCAATTCGTGATAGTACTTTTTGCGTTATGACGTTCCGAATGAAGAATTGATTTTAGACCCCCTGCACCACCCCCCGCTGAAAAATCCACCATGTCATTTTCAAGAGGAGTTTCTAATCTATCAATTTGCCAAATTTCATTGTAATCTATTAAGCGGTTTACGAGTTATAAGAATTTGAAAAAAAAAATTCAGGATTTCTATGGAAAGGTGTTTGAAAAAATTTATGTACCAATTTGGTCACTTTTTTACGAATATTTTTTTATGTTCGAAGCTTATAGAAATTTTTTTTTATACCATTTTAAAGAGTAACTCCTAATACACTTTGTAACCAAATTTCATTCAATTCGTGATAGTACTTTTTGCGTTATGACGTTCCGAATGAAGAATTGATTTTAGACCCCCTGCACCACCCCCCCAAATTTCATTGTAATCTATTAAGCGGTTTACGAGTTATAAGAATTTGAAAAAAAAAAAAATTCAGGATTTCTATGGAAAGGTGTTTGAAAAAATTTATGTACCAATTTGGTCACTTTTTTACGAATATTTTTTTATGTTCGAAGTTTATAGAAATTTTTTTTATACCATTTTAAAGAGTAACGCCTAATACACTTTGTAACCAAATTTCATTCAATTCGTGATAGTACTTTTTGCGTTATGACGTTCCGAATGAAGAATTGATTTTAGACCCCCTGCACCACCCCCCGCTGAAAAATCCACCATGTCATTTTCAAGAGGAGTTTCTAATCTATCAATTTGCCAAATTTCATTGTAATCTATTAAGCGGTTTACGAGTTATAAGAATTTGAAAAAAAAAAATTCAGGATTTCTATGGAAAGGTGTTTGAAAAAATTTTTGTACCAATTTGGTCACTTTTTTACGAATATTTTTTTATGTTCGAAGTTTATAGAAATTTTTTTTTATACCATTTTAAAGAGTAACGCCTAATACACTTTGTAACCAAATTTCATTCAATTCGTGATAGTACTTTTTGCGTTATGACGTTCCGAATGAAGAATTGATTTTAGACCCCCTGCACCACCCCCCGCTGAAAAATCCACCATGTCATTTTCAAGAGGAGTTTCTAATCTATCAATTTGCCAAATTCCATTGTAATCTATTAAGCGGTTTACGAGTTATAAGAATTTGAAAAAAAAAAAAATTCAGGATTTCTATGGAAAGGTGTTTGAAAAAATTTATGTACCAATTTGGTCACTTTTTTACGAATATTTTTTTATGTTCGAAGTTTATAGAAATTTTTTTTATACCATTTTAAAGATTAACGCCTAATACACTTTGTAACCAAATTTCATTCAATTCGTGATAGTACTTTTTGCGTTATGACGTTCCGAATGAAGAATTGATTTTAGACCCCCTGCACCACCCCCCGCTGAAAAATCCACCATGTCATTTTCAAGAGGAGTTTCTAATCTATCAATTTGCCAAATTTCATTGTAATCTATTAAGCGGTTTACGAGTTATAAGAATTTGAAAAAAAAAAAAATTCAGGATTTCTATGGAAAGGTGTTTGAAAAAATTTATGTACCAAATTTCATTGTAATCTATTAAGCGGTTTACGAGTTATAAGAATTTGAAAAAAAAAAAATTCAGGATTTCTATGGAAAGGTGTTTGAAAAAATGTATGTACCAATTTGGTCACTTTTTTACGAATATTTTTTTATGTTCGAAGTTTATAGAAATTTTTTTTATACCATTTTAAAGAGTAACGCCTAATACACTTTGTAACCAAATTTCATTCAATTCGTGATAGTACTTTTTGCGTTATGACGTTCCGAATGAAGAATTGATTTTAGACCCCCTGCACCACCCCCCGCTGAAAAATCCACCATGTCATTTTCAAGAGGAGTTTCTAATCTTTCAATTTGCCAAATTTCATTGTAATCTATTAAGCGGTTTACGAGTTATAAGAATTTGAAAAAAAAAAAAAAATTCAGGATTTCTATGGAAAGGTGTTTGAAAAAATTTATGTACCAATTTGGTCACTTTTTTACGAATATTTTTTTATGTTCGAAGTTTATAGAAATTTTTTTTATACCATTTTAAAGAGTAACGCCTAATACACTTTGTAACCAAATTTCATTCAATTCGTGATAGTACTTTTTGCGTTATGACGTTCCGAATGAAGAATTGATTTTAGACCCCCTGCACCACCCCCCGCTGAAAAATCCACCATGTCATTTTCAAGAGGAGTTTCTAATCTATCAATTTGCCAAATTTCATTGTAATCTATTAAGCGGTTTACGAGTTATAAGAATTTGAAAAAAAAAAAAAATTCAGGATTTCTATGGAAAGGTGTTTGAAAAAATTTATGTACCAATTTGGTCACTTTTTTACGAATATTTTTTTATGTTCGAAGTTTATAGAAATTTTTTTTATACCATTTTAAAGAGTAACGCCTAATACACTTTGTAACCAAATTTCATTCAATTCGTGATAGTACTTTTTGCGTTATGACGTTCCGAATGAAGAATTGATTTTAGACCCCCTGCACCACCCCCCGCTGAAAAATCCACCATGTCATTTTCAAGAGGAGTTTCTAATCTATCAATTTGCCAAATTTCATTGTAATCTATTAAGCGGTTTACGAGTTATAAGAATTTGAAAAAAAAAAATTCAGGATTTCTATGGAAAGGTGTTTGAAAAAATTTATGTACCAATTTGGTCACTTTTTTACGAATATTTTTTTATGTTCGAAGTTTATAGAATTTTTTTTTATACCATTTTAAAGAGTAACGCCTAATACACTTTGTAACCAAATTTCATTCAATTCGTGATAGTACTTTTTGCGTTATGACGTTCCGAATGAAGAATTGATTTTAGACCCCCTGCACCACCCCCCGCTGAAAAATCCACCATGTCATTTTCAAGAGGAGTTTCTAATCTATCAATTTGCCAAATTTCATTGTAATCTATTAAGCGGTTTACGAGTTATAAGAATTTGAAAAAAAAAAAAATTCAGGATTTCTATGGAAAGGTGTTTGAAAAAATTTTTGTACCAATTTGGTCACTTTTTTACGAATATTTTTTTATGTTCGAAGTTTATAGAAATTTTTTTTATACCATTTTAAAGAGTAACGCCTAATACACTTTGTAACCAAATTTCATTCAATTCGTGATAGTACTTTTTGCGTTATGACGTTCCGAATGAAGAATTGATTTTAGACCCCCTGCACCACCCCCCGCTGAAAAATCCACCATGTCATTTTCAAGAGGAGTTTCTAATCTATCAATTTGCCAAATTTCATTGTAATCTATTAAGCGGTTTACGAGTTATAAGAATTTGAAAAAAAAAAAAATTCAGGATTTCTATGGAAAGGTGTTTGAAAAAATTTATGTACCAATTTGGTCACTTTTTTACGAATATTTTTTTATGTTCGAAGTTTATAGAAATTTTTTTTATACCATTTTAAAGAGTAACGCCTAATACACTTTGTAACCAAATTTCATTCAATTCGTGATAGTACTTTTTGCGTTATGACGTTCCGAATGAAGAATTGATTTTAGACCCCCTGCACCACCCCCCGCTGAAAAATCCACCATGTCATTTTCAAGAGGAGTTTCTAATCTATCAATTTGCCAAATTTCATTGTAATCTATTAAGCGGTTTACGAGTTATAAGAATTTGAAAAAAAAAAAATTCAGGATTTCTATGGAAAGGTGTTTGAAAAAATTTATGTACCAATTTGGTCACTTTTTTACGAATATTTTTTTATGTTCGAAGTTTATAGAAATTTTTTTTATACCATTTTAAAGAGTAACGCCTAATACACTTTGTAACCAAATTTCATTCAATTCGTGATAGTACTTTTTGCGTTATGACGTTCCGAATGAAGAATTGATTTTAGACCCCCTGCACCACCCCCCGCTGAAAAATCCACCATGTCATTTTCAAGAGGAGTTTCTAATCTATCAATTTGCCAAATTTCATTGTAATCTATTAAGCGGTTTACGAGTTATAAGAATTTGAAAAAAAAAATTCAGGATTTCTATGGAAAGGTGTTTGAAAAAATTTATGTACCAATTTGGTCACTTTTTTACGAATATTTTTTTATGTTCGAAGTTTATAGAAATTTTTTTTATACCATTTTAAAGAGTAACGCCTAATACACTTTGTAACCAAATTTCATTCAATTCGTGATAGTACTTTTTGCGTTATGACGTTCCGAATGAAGAATTGATTTTAGACCCCCTGCACCACCCCCCGCTGAAAAATCCACCATGTCATTTTCAAGAGGAGTTTCTAATCTATCAATTTGCCAAATTTCATTGTAATCTATTAAGCGGTTTACGAGTTATAAGAATTTGAAAAAAAAAAAAAAATCAGGATTTCTATGGAAAGGTGTTTGAAAAAATTTATGTACCAATTTGGTCACTTTTTTACGAATATTTTTTTATGTTCGAAGTTTATAGAAATTTTTTTTTATACCATTTTAAAGAGTAACGCCTAATACACTTTGTAACCAAATTTCATTCAATTCGTGATAGTACTTTTTGCGTTATGACGTTCCGAATGAAGAATTGATTTTAGACCCCCTGCACCAACCCCCGCTGAAAAATCCACCATGTCATTTTCAAGAGGAGTTTCTAATCTATCAATTTGCCAAATTTCATTGTAATCTATTAAGCGGTTTACGAGTTATAAGAATTTGAAAAAAAAACATTCAGGATTTCTATGGAAAGGTGTTTGAAAAAATTTATGTACCAATTTGGTCACTTTTTTACGAATATTTTTTTATGTTCGAAGTTTATAGAAATTTTTTTTATACCATTTTAAAGAGTAACGCCTAATACACTTTGTAACCAAATTTCATTCAATTCGTGAGAGTACTTTTTGCGTTATGACGTTCCGAATGAAGAATTGATTTCAGACCCCCTGCACCACCCCCCGCTGAAAAATCCACCATGTCATTTTCAAGAAGAGTTTCTAATCTATCAATTTGCCAAATTTCATTGTAATCTATTAAGCGGTTTACGAGTTATAAGAATTTGAAAAAAAAAAAATTCAGGATTTCTATGGAAAGGTGTTTGAAAAAATTTATGTACCAATTTGGTCACTTTTTTACGAATATTTTTTTATGTTCGAAGTTTATAGAAATTTTTTTTATACCATTTTAAAGAGTAACGCCTAATACACTTTGTAACCAAATTTCATTCAATTCGTGATAGTACTTTTTGCGTTATGACGTTCCGAATGAAGAATTGATTTTAGACCCCCTGCACCAACCCCCGCTGAAAAATCCACCATGTCATTTTCAAGAGGAGTTTCTAATCTATTAATTTGCCAAATTTCATTGTAATCTATTAAGCGGTTTACGAGTTATAAGAATTTGAAAAAAAAAAATTCAGGATTTCTATGGAAAGGTGTTTGAAAAAATGTATGTACCAATTTGGTCACTTTTTTACGAATATTTTTTTATGTTCGAAGTTTATAGAAATTTTGTTTATACCATTTTAAAGAGTAACGCCTAATACACTTTGTAACCAAATTTCATTCAATTCGTGATAGTACTTTTTGCGTTATGACGTTCCGAATGAAGAATTGATTTTAGACCCCCTGCACCACCCCCCGCTGAAAAATCCACCATGTCATTTTCAAGAGGAGTTTCTAATCTATCAATTTGCCAAATTTCATTGTAATCTATTAAGCGGTTTACGAGTTATAAGAATTTGAAAAAAAAAATCAGGATTTCTATGGAAAGGTGTTTGAAAAAATTTATGTACCAATTTGGTCACTTTTTTACGAATATTTTTTTATGTTCGAAGTTTATAGAAATTTTTTTTATACCATTTTAAAGAGTAACGCCTAATACACTTTGTAACCAAATTTCATTCAATTCGTGATAGTACTTTTTGCGTTATGACGTTCCGAATGAAGAATTGATTTTAGACCCCCTGCACCACCCCCCGCTGAAAAATCCACCATGTCATTTTCAAGAGGAGTTTCTAATCTATCAATTTGCCAAATTTCATTGTAATCTATTAAGCGGTTTACGAGTTATAAGAATTTGAAAAAAAAAAAAAATTCAGGATTTCTATGGAAAGGTGTTTGAAAAAATTTATGTACCAATTTGGTCACTTTTTTACGAATATTTTTTTATGTTCGAAGTTTATAGAAATTTTTTTTATACCATTTTAAAGAGTAACGCCTAATACACTTTGTAACCAAATTTCATTCAATTCGTGATAGTACTTTTTGCGTTATGACGTTCCGAATGAAGAATTGATTTTAGACCCCCTGCACCACCCCCCGCTGAAAAATCCACCATGTCATTTTCAAGAGGAGTTTCTAATCTATCAATTTGCCAAATTTCATTGTAATCTATTAAGCGGTTTACGAGTTATAAGAATTTGAAAAAAAAAAAATTCAGGATTTCTATGGAAAGGTGTTTGAAAAAATTTATGTACCAATTTGGTCACTTTTTTACGAATATTTTTTTATGTTCGAAGTTTATAGAAATTTTTTTTATACTATTTTAAAGAGAAACGCCAAATACACTTTGTAACCAAATTTCATTCAATTCGTGATAGTACTTTTTGCGTTATGACGTTCCGAATGAAGAATTGATTTTAGACCCCCTGCACCACCCCCCGCTGAAAAATCCACCATGTCATTTTCAAGAGGAGTTTCTAATCTATCAATTTGCCAAATTTCATTGTAATCTATTAAGCGGTTTACGAGTTATAAGAATTTGAAAGAAAAATTCAGGATTTCTATGGAAAGGTGTTTGAAAAAATTTTTGTACCAATTTGGTCACATTTTTACGAATATTTTTTTATGTTCGAAGTTTATAGAAATTTTTTTTATACCATTTTAAAGAGTAACGCCTAATACACTTTGTTACCAAATTTCATTCAATTCGTGATAGTACTTTTTGCGTTATGACGTTCCGAATGAAGAATTGATTTTAGACCCCCTGCACCACCCCCCGCTGAAAAATCCACCATGTCATTTTCAAGAGGAGTTTCTAATCTATCAATTTGCCAAATTTCATTGTAATCTATTAAGCGGTTTACGAGTTATAAGAATTTGAAAAAAAAAAAATTCGGGATTTCTATGGAAAGGTGTTTGAAAAAATTTATGTACCAATTTGGTCACTTTTTTACGAATATTTTTTTATGTTCGAAGTTTATAGAAATTTTTTTTATACCATTTTAAAGAGTAACGCCTAATACACTTTGTAACCAAATTCCATTCAATTCGTGATAGTACTTTTTGCGTTATGACGTTCCGAATGAAGAATTGATTTTAGACCCCCTGCACCACCCCCCGCTGAAAAATCCACCATGTCATTTTCAAGAGGAGTTTCTAATCTATCAATTTGCCAAAGTTCATTGTAATCTATTAAGCGGTTTACGAGTTATAAGAATTTGAAAAAAAAAAAATTCAGGATTTCTATGGAAAGGTGTTTGAAAAAATTTATGTACCAATTTGGTCACTTTTTTACGAATATTTTTTTATGTTCGAAGTTTATAGAAATTTTTTTTATACCATTTTAAAGAGAAACGCCAAATACACTTTGTATTTTCTATGGATTTCTATGGAAAGGTGTTTGAAAAAATTTATGTACCAATTTGGTCACTTTTTTACGAATATTTTTTTATGTTCGAAGTTTATAGAAATTTTTTTTATACCATTTTAAAGAGTAACGCCTAATACACTTTGTAACCAAATTTCATTCAATTCGTGATAGTACTTTTTGCGTTATGACGTTCCGAATGAAGAATTGATTTTAGACCCCCTGCACCACCCCCCGCTGAAAAATCCACCATGTCATTTTCAAGAGGAGTTTCTAATCTATCAATTTGCCAAATTTCATTGTAATCTATTAAGCGGTTTACGAGTTATAAGAATTTGAAAAAAAAAAATTCAGGATTTCTATGGAAAGGTGTTTGAAAAAATTTATGTACCAATTTGGTCACTTTTTTACGAATATTTTTTTATGTTCGAAGTTTATAGAAATTTTTTTATACCATTTTAAAGTACTACGTGATAGTACTTTTTGCGTTATGACGTTCCGAATGAAGAATTGATTTTAGACCCCCTGCACCAACCCCCGCTGAAAAATCCACCATGTCATTTTCAAGAGGAGTTTCTAATCTATCAATTTGCCAAATTTCATTGTAATCTATTAAGCGGTTTACGAGTTATAAGAATTTGAAAAAAAAAAAATTCAGGATTTCTATGGAAAGGTGTTTGAAAAAATTTATGTACCAATTTGGTCACTTTTTTACGAATATTTTTTTATGTTCGAAGTTTATAGAAATTTTTTTTATACCATTTTAAAGAGTAACGCCTAATACACTTTGTAACCAAATTCCATTCAATTCGTGATAGTACTTTTTGCGTTATGACGTTCCGAATGAAGAATTGATTTTAGACCCCCTGCACCACCCCCCGCTGAAAAATCCACCATGTCATTTTCAAGAGGAGTTTCTAATCTATCAATTTGCCAAAGTTCATTGTAATCTATTAAGCGGTTTACGAGTTATAAGAATTTGAAAAAAAAAAAATTCAGGATTTCTATGGAAAGGTGTTTGAAAAAATTTATGTACCAATTTGGTCACTTTTTTACGAATATTTTTTTATGTTCGAAGTTTATAGAAATTTTTTTTATACCATTTTAAAGAGAAACGCCAAATACACTTTGTATTTTCTATGGATTTCTATGGAAAGGTGTTTGAAAAAATTTATGTACCAATTTGGTCACTTTTTTACGAATATTTTTTTATGTTCGAAGTTTATAGAAATTTTTTTTATACCATTTTAAAGAGTAACGCCTAATACACTTTGTAACCAAATTTCATTCAATTCGTGATAGTACTTTTTGCGTTATGACGTTCCGAATGAAGAATTGATTTTAGACCCCCTGCACCACCCCCCGCTGAAAAATCCACCATGTCATTTTCAAGAGGAGTTTCTAATCTATCAATTTGCCAAATTTCATTGTAATCTATTAAGCGGTTTACGAGTTATAAGAATTTGAAAAAAAAAAAAATTCAGGATTTCTATGGAAAGGTGTTTGAAAAAATTTATGTACCAATTTGGTCACTTTTTTACGAATATTTTTTTATGTTCGAAGTTTATAGAAATTTTTTTTATACCATTTTAAAGTACTACGTGATAGTACTTTTTGCGTTATGACGTTCCGAATGAAGAATTGATTTTAGACCCCCTGCACCACCCCCCGCTGAAAAATCCACCATGTCATTTTCAAGAGGAGTTTCTAATCTATCAATTTGCCAAATTTCATTGTAATCTATTAAGCGGTTTACGAGTTATAAGAATTTGAAAAAAAAAAATTCAGGATTTCTATGGAAAGGTGTTTGAAAAAATTTTTGTACCAATTTGGTCACTTTTTTACGAATATTTTTTTATGTTCGAAGTTTATAGAAATTTTTTTTATACCATTTTAAAGAGTAACGCCTAATACACTTTGTAACCAAATTTCATTCAATTCGTGATAGTACTTTTTGCGTTATGACGTTCCGAATGAAGAATTGATTTTAGACCCCCTGCACCACCCCCCGCTGAAAAATCCACCATGTCATTTTCAAGAGGAGTTTCTAATCTATCAATTTGCCAAATTTCATTGTAATCTATTAAGCGGTTTACGAGTTATAAGAATTTGAAAAAAAAAAAAATTCAGGATTTCTATGGAAAGGTGTTTGAAAAAATGTATGTACCAATTTGGTCACTTTTTTACGAATATTTTTTTATGTTCGAAGTTTATAGAAATTTTTTTTATACCATTTTAAAGAGTAACGCCTAATACACTTTGTAACCAAATTTCATTCAATTCGTGATAGTACTTTTTGCGTTATGACGTTCCGAATGAAGAATTGATTTTAGACCCCCTGCACCACCCCCCGCTGAAAAATCCACCATGTCATTTTCAAGAGGAGTTTCTAATCTATCAATTTGCCAAATTTCATTGTAATCTATTAAGCGGTTTACGAGTTATAAGAATTTGAAAAAAAAAATTCAGGATTTCTATGGAAAGGTGTTTGAAAAAATTTATGTACCAATTTGGTCACTTTTTTACGAATATTTTTTTATGTTCGAAGTTTATCGAAATTTTTTTATACCATTTTAAAGAGTAACGCCTAATACACTTTGTAACCAAATTTCATTCAATTCGTGATAGTACTTTTTGCGTTATGACGTTCCGAATGAAGAATTGATTTTAGACCCCCTGCACCACCCCCCGCTGAAAAATCCACCATGTCATTTTCAAGAGGAGTTTCTAATCTATCAATTTGCCAAATTTCATTGTAATCTATTAAGCGGTTTACGAGTTATAAGAATTTGAAAAAAAAAAATTCAGGATTTCTATGGAAAGGTGTTTGAAAAAATTTATGTACCAATTTGGTCACTTTTTTACGAATATTTTTTTATGTTCGAAGTTTATAGAAATTTTTTTTATACCATTTTAAAGAGTAACGCCTAATACACTTTGTAACCAAATTTCATTCAATTCGTGATAGTACTTTTTGCGTTATGACGTTCCGAATGAAGAATTGATTTTAGACCCCCTGCACCACCCCCCGCTGAAAAATCCACCATGTCATTTTCAAGAGGAGTTTCTAATCTATCAATTTGCCAAATTTCATTGTAATCTATTAAGCGGTTTACGAGTTATAAGAATTCGAAAAAAAAAAATTCAGGATTTCTATGGAAAGGTGTTTGAAAAAATTTATGTACCAATTTGGTCACTTTTTTACGAATATTTTTTTATGTTCGAAGTTTATAGAAATTTTTTTATACCATTTTAAAGAGTAACGCCTAATACACTTTGTAACCAAATTTCATTCAATTCGTGATAGTACTTTTTGCGTTATGACGTTCCGAATGAAGAATTGATTTTAGACCCCCTGCACCACCCCCCGCTGAAAAATCCACCATGTCATTTTAAAGAGGAGTTTCTAATCTATCAATTTGCCAAATTTCATTGTAATCTATTAAGCGGTTTACGAGTTATAAGAATTTGAAAAAAAAAAAAATTCAGGATTTCTATGGAAAGGTGTTTGAAAAAATTTATGTACCAATTTGGTCACTTTTTTACGAATATTTTTTTATGTTCGAAGTTTATAGAAATTTTTTTTATACCATTTTAAAGAGTAACGCCTAATACACTTTGTAACCAAATTTCATTCAATTCGTGATAGTACTTTTTGCGTTATGACGTTCCGAATGAAGAATTGATTTTAGACCCCCTGCACCACCCCCCGCTGAAAAATCCACCATGTCATTTTCAAGAGGAGTTTCTAATCTATCAATTTGCCAAATTTCACTGTAATCTATTAAGCGGTTTACGAGTTATAAGAATTTGAAAAAAAAAAATTCAGGATTTCTATGGAAAGGTGTTTGAAAAAATGTATGTACCAATTTGGTCACTTTTTTACGAATATTTTTTTATGTTCGAAGTTTATAGAAATTTTTTTTATACCATTTTAAAGAGTAACGCCTAATACACTTTGTAACCAAATTTCATTCAATTCGTGATAGTACTTTTTGCGTTATGACGTTCCGAATGAAGAATTGATTTTAGACCCCCTGCACCACCCCCCGCTGAAAAATCCACCATGTCATTTTCAAGAGGAGTTTCTAATCTATCAATTTGCCAAATTTCATTGTAATCTATTAAGCGGTTTACGAGTTATAAGAATTTGAAAAAAAAAAAAATTCAAGATTTCTATGGAAAGGTGTTTGAAAAAATTTATGTACCAATTTGGTCACTTTTTTACGAATATTTTTTTATGTTCGAAGTTTATAGAAATTTTTTTTATACCATTTTAAAGAGTAACGCCTAATACACTTTGTAACCAAATTTCATTCAATTCGTGATAGTACTTTTTGCGTTATGACGTTCCGAATGAAGAATTGATTTTAGACCCCCTGCACCACCCCCCGCTGAAAAATCCACCATGTCATTTTCAAGAGGAGTTTCTAATCTATCAATTTGCCAAATTTCATTGTAATCTATTAAGCGGTTTACGAGTTATAAGAATTTGAAAAAAAAAAAAATTCAGGATTTCTATGGAAAGGTGTTTGAAAAAATTTATGTACCAATTTGGTCACTTTTTTACGAATATTTTTTTATGTTCGAAGTTTATAGAAATTTTTTTTATACCATTTTAAAGAGTAACGCCTAATACACTTTGTAACCAAATTTCATTCAATTCGTGATAGTACTTTTTGCGTTATGACGTTCCGAATGAAGAATTGATTTTAGACCCCCTGCACCACCCCCCGCTGAAAAATCCACCATGTAATTTCCAAGATCAATTGCCAAATTTCATTGTAATCTATTAAGCGGTTTACGAGTTATAAGAATTTGAAAAAAAAAAAAATTCAGGATTTCTATGGAAAGGTGTTTGAAAAAATTTATGTACCAATTTGGTCACTTTTTTACGAATATTTTTTTATGTTCGAAGTTTATAGAAATTTTTTTTATACCATTTTAAAGAGTAACGCCTAATACACTTTGTAACCAAATTTCATTCAATTCGTGATAGTACTTTTTGCGTTATGACGTTCCGAATGAAGAATTGATTTTAGACCCCCTGCACCACCCCCCGCTGAAAAATCCACCATGTCATTTTCAAGAGGAGTTTCTAATCTATCAATTTGCCAAATTTCATTGTAATCTATTAAGCGGTTTACGAGTTATAAGAATTTGAAAAAAAAAAAAATTCAGGATTTCTATGGAAAGGTGTTTGAAAAAATTTATGTACCAATTTGGTCACTTTTTTACGAATATTTTTTTATGTTCGAAGTTTATAGAAATTTTGTTTATACTATTTTAAAGAGAAACGCCAAATACACTTTGTAACCAAATTTCATTCAATTCGTGATAGTACTTTTTGCGTTATGACGTTCCGAATGAAGAATTGATTTTAGACCCCCTGCACCACCCCCCGCTGAAAAATCCACCATGTCATTTTCAAGAGGAGTTTCTAATCTATCAATTTGCCAAATTTCATTGTAATCTATTAAGCGGTTTACGAGTTATAAGAATTTGAAAAAAAAAAAAATTCAGGATTTCTATGGAAAGGTGTTTGAAAAAATTTATGTACCAATTTGGTCACTTTTTTACGAATATTTTTTTATGTTCGAAGTTTATAGAAATTTTGTTTATACTATTTTAAAGAGAAACGCCAAATACACTTTGTAACCAAATTTCATTCAATTCGTGATAGTACTTTTTGCGTTATGACGTTCCGAATGAAGAATTGATTTTAGACCCCCTGCACCACCCCCCGCTGAAAAATCCACCATGTCATTTTCAAGAGGAGTTTCTAATCTATCAATTTGCCAAATTTCATTGTAATCTATTAAGCGGTTTACGAGTTATAAGAATTTGAAAAAAAAAAAATTCAAGATTTCTATGGAAAGGTGTTTGAAAAAATTTATGTACCAATTTGGTCACTTTTTTACGAATATTTTTTTATGTTCGAAGTTTATAGAAATTTTTTTTATACCATTTTAAAGAGTAACGCCTAATACAATTTGTAACCAAATTTCATTCAATTCGTGATAGTACTTTTTGCGTTATGACGTTCCGAATGAAGAATTGATTTTAGACCCCCTGCACCACCCCCCGCTGAAAAATCCACCATGTCATTTTCAAGAGGAGTTTCTAATCTATCAATTTGCCAAATTTCATTGTAATCTATTAAGCGGTTTACGAGTTATAAGAATTTGAAAAAAAAAAATTCAGGATTTCTATGGAAAGGTGTTTGAAAAAATTTATGTACCAATTTGGTCACTTTTTTACGAATATTTTTTTATGTTCGAAGTTTATAGAAATTTTTTTTATACCATTTTAAAGAGTAACGCCTAATACAATTTGTAACCAAATTTCATTCAATTCGTGATAGTACTTTTTGCGTTATGACGTTCCGAATGAAGAATTGATTTTAGACCCCCTGCACCACCCCCCGCTGAAAAATCCACCATGTCATTTTCAAGAGGAGTTTCTAATCTATCAATTTGCCAAATTTCATTGTAATCTATTAAGCGGTTTACGAGTTATAAGAATTTGAAAAAAAAAAAAATTCAGGATTTCTATGGAAAGGTGTTTGAAAAAATTTATGTACCAATTTGGTCACTTTTTTACGAATATTTTTTTATGTTCGAAGTTTATAGAAATTTTGTTTATACTATTTTAAAGAGAAACGCCAAATACACTTTGTAACCAAATTTCATTCAATTCGTGATAGTACTTTTTGCGTTATGACGTTCCGAATGAAGAATTGATTTTAGACCCCCTGCACCACCCCCCGCTGAAAAATCCACCATGTCATTTTCAAGAGGAGTTTCTAATCTATCAATTTGCCAAATTTCATTGTAATCTATTAAGCGGTTTACGAGTTATAAGAATTTGAAAAAAAAAAAATTCAAGATTTCTATGGAAAGGTGTTTGAAAAAATTTATGTACCAATTTGGTCACTTTTTTACGAATATTTTTTTATGTTCGAAGTTTATAGAAATTTTTTTTATACCATTTTAAAGAGTAACGCCTAATACAATTTGTAACCAAATTTCATTCAATTCGTGATAGTACTTTTTGCGTTATGACGTTCCGAATGAAGAATTGATTTTAGACCCCCTGCACCACCCCCCGCTGAAAAATCCACCATGTCATTTTCAAGAGGAGTTTCTAATCTATCAATTTGCCAAATTTCATTGTAATCTATTAAGCGGTTTACGAGTTATAAGAATTTGAAAAAAAAAAATTCAGGATTTCTATGGAAAGGTGTTTGAAAAAATTTATGTACCAATTTGGTCACTTTTTTACGAATATTTTTTTATGTTCGAAGTTTATAGAAATTTTTTTTATACCATTTTAAAGAGTAACGCCTAATACAATTTGTAACCAAATTTCATTCAATTCGTGATAGTACTTTTTGCGTTATGACGTTCCGAATGAAGAATTGATTTTAGACCCCCTGCACCACCCCCCGCTGAAAAATCCACCATGTCATTTTCAAGAGGAGTTTCTAATCTATCAATTTGCCAAATTTCATTGTAATCTATTAAGCGGTTTACGAGTTATAAGAATTTGAAAAAAAAAAAAATTCAGGATTTCTATGGAAAGGTGTTTGAAAAAATGTTTGTACCAATTTGGTCACTTTTTTACGAATATTTTTTTATGTTCGAAGTTTATAGAAATTTTTTTTTATACCATTTTAAAGAGTAACGCCTAATACACTTTGTAACCAAATTTCATTCAATTCGTGATAGTACTTTTTGCGTTATGACGTTCCGAATGAAGAATTGATTTTAGACCCCCTGCACCACCCCCCGCTGAAAAATCCACCATGTCATTTTCAAGAGGAGTTTCTAATCTATCAATTTGCCAAATTTCATTGTAATCTATTAAGCGGTTTACGAGTTATAAGAATTTGAAAAAAAAAAATTCAGGATTTCTATGGAAAGGTGTTTGAAAAAATTTATGTACCAATTTGGTCACTTTTTTACGAATATTTTTTTATGTTCGAAGTTTATAGAAATTTTGTTTATACCATTTTAAAGAGTAACGCCTAATACACTTTGTAACCAAATTTCATTCAATTCGTGATAGTACTTTTTGCGTTATGACGTTCCGAATGAAGAATTGATTTTAGACCCCCTGCACCACCCCCCGCTGAAAAATCCACCATGTCATTTTCAACAGGAGTTTCTAATCTATCAATTTGCCAAATTTCATTGTAATCTATTAAGCGGTTTACGAGTTATAAGAATTTGAAAAAAAAAAAATTCAGGATTTCTATGGAAAGGTGTTTGAAAAAATTTATGTACCAATTTGGTCACTTTTTTATGAATATTTTTTTATGTTCGAAGTTTATAGAAATTTTTTTATACTATTTTAAAGAGAAACGCCAAATACACTTTGTAACCAAATTTCATTCAATTCGTGATAGTACTTTTTGCGTTATGACGTTCCGAATGAAGAATTTATTTTAGACCCCCTGCACCACTCCCCGCTGAAAAATCCACCATGTCATTTTCCAGAGGAGTTTCTAATCTATCAATTTGCCAAATTTCATTGTAATCTATTAAGCGGTTTACGAGTTATAAGAATTTGAAAAAAAAAATTCAGGATTTCTATGGAAAGGTGTTTGAAAAAATTTTTGTACCAATTTGGTCACTTTTTTACGAATATTTTTTTATGTTCGAAGTTTATAGAAATTTTTTTTATACCATTTTAAAGAGTAACGCCTAATACACTTTGTAACCAAATTTCATTCAATTCGTGATAGTACTTTTTGCGTTATGACGTTCCGAATGAAGAATTTATTTTAGACCCCCTGCACCACCCCCCGCTGAAAAATCCACGATGTCATTTTCAAGAGGAGTTTCTAATCTATCAATTTGCCAAATTTCATTGTAATCTATTAAGCGGTTTACGAGTTATAAGAATTTGAAAAAAAAAAAATTCAGGATTTCTATGGAAAGGTGTTTGAAAAAATTTTTGTACCAATTTGGTCACTTTTTTACGAATATTTTTTTATGTTCGAAGTTTATAGAAATTTTTTTTATACCATTTTAAAGAGTAACGCCTAATACACTTTGTAACCAAATTTCATTCAATTCGTGATAGTACTTTTTGCGTTATGACGTTCCGAATGAAGAATTGATTTTAGACCCCCTGCACCACCCCCCGCTGAAAAATCCACCATGTCATTTTCAAGAGGAGTTTCTAATCTATCAATTTGCCAAATTTCATTGTAATCTATTAAGCGGTTTACGAGTTATAAGAATTTGAAAAAAAAAAATTCAGGATTTCTATGGAAAGGTGTTTGAAAAAATTTTTGTACCAATTTGGTCACTTTTTTACGAATATTTTTTTATGTTCGAAGTTTATAGAAATTTTTTTTATACCATTTTAAAGAGTAACGCCTAATACACTTTGTAACCAAATTTCATTCAATTCGTGATAGTACTTTTTGCGTTATGACGTTCCGAATGAAGAATTGATTTTAGACCCCCTGCACCACCCCCCGCTGAAAAATCCACCATGTCATTTTCAAGAGGAGTTTCTAATCTATCAATTTGCCAAATTTCATTGTAATCTATTAAGCGGTTTACGAGTTATAAGAATTTGAAAAAAAAAAATTCAGGATTTCTATGGAAAGGTGTTTGAAAAAATTTATGTACCAATTTGGTCACTTTTTTACGAATATTTTTTTATGTTCGAAGTTTATAGAAATTTTTTTTATACCATTTTAAAGAGTAACGCCTAATACACTTTGTAACCAAATTTCATTCAATTCGTGATAGTACTTTTTGCGTTATGACGTTCCGAATGAAGAATTGATTTTAGACCCCCTGCACCACCCCCCGCTGAAAAATCCACCATGTCATTTTCAAGAGGAGTTTCTAATCTATCAATTTGCCAAATTTCATTGTAATCTATTAAGCGGTTTACGAGTTATAAGAATTTGAAAAAAAAAAAATTCAGGATTTCTATGGAAAGGTGTTTGAAAAAATTTTTGTACCAATTTGGTCACTTTTTTACGAATATTTTTTTATGTTCGAAGTTTATAGAAATTTTTTTTATACCATTTTAAAGAGTAACGCCTAATACACTTTGTAACCAAATTTCATTCAATTCGTGATAGTACTTTTTGCGTTATGACGTTCCGAATGAAGAATTGATTTTAGACCCCCTGCACCACCCCCCGCTGAAAAATCCACCATGTCATTTTCAAGAGGAGTTTCTAATCTATCAATTTGCCAAATTTCATTGTAATCTATTAAGCGGTTTACGAGTTATAAGAATTTGAAAAAAAAAAAATTCAGGATTTCTATGGAAAGGTGTTTGAAAAAATTTATGTACCAATTTGGTCACTTTTTTACGAATATTTTTTTATGTTCGAAGTTTATAGAAATTTTTTTTATACCATTTTAAAGAGTAACGCCTAATACACTTTGTAACCAAATTTCATTCAATTCGTGATAGTACTTTTTGCGTTATGACGTTCCGAATGAAGAATTGATTTTAGACCCCCTGCACCACCCCCCGCTGAAAAATCCACCATGTCATTTTCAAGAGGAGTTTCTAATCTATCAATTTGCCAAATTTCATTGTAATCTATTAAGCGGTTTACGAGTTATAAGAATTTGAAAAAAAAAAATTCAGGATTTCTATGGAAAGGTGTTTGAAAAAATTTTTGTACCAATTTGGTCACTTTTTTACGAATATTTTTTTATGTTCGAAGTTTATAGAAATTTTTTTTATACCATTTTAAAGAGTAACGCCTAATACACTTTGTAACCAAATTTCATTCAATTCGTGATAGTACTTTTTGCGTTATGACGTTCCGAATGAAGAATTGATTTTAGACCCCCTGCACCACCCCCCGCTGAAAAATCCACCATGTCATTTTCAAGAGGAGTTTCTAATCTATCAATTTGCCAAATTTCATTGTAATCTATTAAGCGGTTTACGAGTTATAAGAATTTGAAAAAAAAAAAAATTCAGGATTTCTATGGAAAGGTGTTTGAAAAAATTTATGTACCAATTTGGTCACTTTTTTACGAATATTTTTTTATGTTCGAAGTTTATAGAAATTTTTTTTATACCATTTTAAAGAGTAACGCCTAATACACTTTGTAACCAAATTTCATTCAATTCGTGATAGTACTTTTTGCGTTATGACGTTCCGAATGAAGAATTGATTTTAGACCCCCTGCACCACCCAGCTGAAAAATCCACCATGTCATTTTCAAGAGGAGTTTCTAATCTATCAATTTGCCAAATTTCATTGTAATCTATTAAGCGGTTTACGAGTTATAAGAATTTGAAAAAAAAAATTCAGGATTTCTATGGAAAGGTGTTTGAAAAATTTTTTGTACCAATTTGGTCACTTTTTTACGAATATTTTTTTATGTTCGAAGTTTATAGAAATTTTTTTTATACCATTTTAAAGAGTAACGCCTAATACACTTTGTAACCAAATTTCATTCAATTCGTGATAGTACTTTTTGCGTTATGACGTTCCGAATGAAGAATTGATTTTAGACCCCCTGCACCACCCCCCGCTGAAAAATCCACCATGTCATTTTCAAGAGGAGTTTCTAATCTATCAATTTGCCAAATTTCATTGTAATCTATTAAGCGGTTTACGAGTTATAAGAATTTGAAAAAAAAAAAATTCAAGATTTCTATGGAAAGGTGTTTGAAAAAATTTATGTACCAATTTGGTCACTTTTTTACGAATATTTTTTTATGTTCGAAGTTTATAGAAATTTTTTTTATACCATTTTAAAGAGTAACGCCTAATACACTTTGTAACCAAATTTCATTCAATTCGTGATAGTACTTTTTGCGTTATGACGTTCCGAATGAAGAATTGATTTTAGACCCCCTGCACCACCCCCCGCTGAAAAATCCACCATGTCATTTTCAAGAGGAGTTTCTAATCTATCAATTTGCCAAATTTCATTGTAATCTATTAAGCGGTTTACGAGTTATAAGAATTTGAAAAAAAAAAAATTCAGGATTTCTATGGAAAGGTGTTTGAAAAAATTTATGTACCAATTTGGTCACTTTTTTACGAATATTTTTTTATGTTCGAAGTTTATAGAAATTTTGTTTATACTATTTTAAAGAGAAACGCCAAATACACTTTGTAACCAAATTTCATTCAATTCGTGATAGTACTTTTTGCGTTATGACGTTCCGAATGAAGAATTGATTTTAGACCCCCTGCACCACCCCCCGCTGAAAAATCCACCATGTCATTTTCAAGAGGAGTTTCTAATCTATCAATTTGCCAAATTTCATTGTAATCTATTAAGCGGTTTACGAGTTATAAGAATTTGAAAAAAAAAAATTCAAGATTTCTATGGAAAGGTGTTTGAAAAAATTTATGTACCAATTTGGTCACTTTTTTACGAATATTTTTTTATGTTCGAAGTTTATAGAAATTTTTTTTATACCATTTTAAAGAGTAACGCCTAATACACTTTGTAACCAAATTTCATTCAATTCGTGATAGTACTTTTTGCGTTATGACGTTCCGAATGAAGAATTGATTTTAGACCCCCTGCACCACCCCCCGCTGAAAAATCCACCATGTCATTTTCAAGAGGAGTTTCTAATCTATCAATTTGCCAAATTTCATTGTAATCTATTAAGCGGTTTACGAGTTATAAGAATTTGAAAAAAAAAAAATTCAGGATTTCTATGGAAAGGTGTTTGAAAAAATTTATGTACCAATTTGGTCACTTTTTTACGAATATTTTTTTATGTTCGAAGTTTATAGAAATTTTGTTTATACTATTTTAAAGAGAAACGCCAAATACACTTTGTAACCAAATTTCATTCAATTCGTGATAGTACTTTTTGCGTTATGACGTTCCGAATGAAGAATTGATTTTAGACCCCCTGCACCACCCCCCGCTGAAAAATCCACCATGTCATTTTCAAGAGGAGTTTCTAATCTATCAATTTGCCAAATTTCATTGTAATCTATTAAGCGGTTTACGAGTTATAAGAATTTGAAAAAAAAAAAATTCAAGATTTCTATGGAAAGGTGTTTGAAAAAATTTATGTACCAATTTGGTCACTTTTTTACGAATATTTTTTTATGTTCGAAGTTTATAGAAATTTTTTTTATACCATTTTAAAGAGTAACGCCTAATACACTTTGTAACCAAATTTCATTCAATTCGTGATAGTACTTTTTGCGTTATGACGTTCCGAATGAAGAATTGATTTTAGACCCCCTGCACCACCCCCCGCTGAAAAATCCACCATGTCATTTTCAAGAGGAGTTTCTAATCTATCAATTTGCCAAATTTCATTGTAATCTATTAAGCGGTTTACGAGTTATAAGAATTTGAAAAAAAAAAAAATTCAGGATTTCTATGGAAAGGTGTTTGAAAAAATTTATGTACCAATTTGGTCACTTTTTTACGAATATTTTTTTATGTTCGAAGTTTATAGAAATTTTGTTTATACTATTTTAAAGAGAAACGCCAAATACACTTTGTAACCAAATTTCATTCAATTCGTGATAGTACTTTTTGCGTTATGACGTTCCGAATGAAGAATTGATTTTAGACCCCCTGCACCACCCCCCGCTGAAAAATCCACCATGTCATTTTCAAGAGGAGTTTCTAATCTATCAATTTGCCAAATTTCATTGTAATCTATTAAGCGGTTTACGAGTTATAAGAATTTGAAAAAAAAAAAAATTCAGGATTTCTATGGAAAGGTGTTTGAAAAAATTTATGTACCAATTTGGTCACTTTTTTACGAATATTTTTTTATGTTCGAAGTTTATAGAAATTTTTTTTATACCATTTTAAAGAGTAACGCCTAATACACTTTGTAACCAAATTTCATTCAATTCGTGATAGTACTTTTTGCGTTATGACGTTCCGAATGAAGAATTGATTTTAGACCCCCTGCACCACCCCCCGCTGAAAAATCCACCATGTCATTTTCAAGAGGAGTTTCTAATCTATCAATTTGCCAAATTTCATTGTAATCTATTAAGCGGTTTACGAGTTATAAGAATTTGAAAAAAAAAAAAAATTCAAGATTTCTATGGAAAGGTGTTTGAAAAAATTTATGTACCAATTTGGTCACTTTTTTACGAATATTTTTTTATGTTCGAAGTTTATAGAAATTTTTTTTATACCATTTTAAAGAGTAACGCCTAATACACTTTGTAACCAAATTTCATTCAATTCGTGATAGTACTTTTTGCGTTATGACGTTCCGAATGAAGAATTGATTTTAGACCCCCTGCACCACCCCCCGCTGAAAAATCCACCATGTCATTTTCAAGAGGAGTTTCTAATCTATCAATTTGCCAAATTTCATTGTAATCTATTAAGCGGTTTACGAGTTATAAGAATTTGAAAAAAAAAAAAATTCAGGATTTCTATGGAAAGGTGTTTGAAAAAATTTATGTACCAATTTGGTCACTTTTTTACGAATATTTTTTTATGTTCGAAGTTTATAGAAATTTTTTTTATACCATTTTAAAGAGTAACGCCTAATACACTTTGTAACCAAATTTCATTCAATTCGTGATAGTACTTTTTGCGTTATGACGTTCCGAATGAAGAATTGATTTTAGACCCCCTGCCCCACCCCCCGCTGAAAAATCCATCATGTCATTTTCAGAGGAGTTTCTAATCTATCAATTTGCCAAATTTCATTGTAATCTATTAAGCGGTTTACGAGTTATAAGAATTTGAAAAAAAAAAAAAATTCAGGATTTCTATGGAAAGGTGTTTGAAAAAATTTATGTACCAATTTGGTCACTTTTTTACGAATATTTTTTTATGTTCGAAGTTTATAGAAATTTTTTTTATACCATTTTAAAGAGTAACGCCTAATACACTTTGTAACCAAATTTCATTCAATTCGTGATAGTACTTTTTGCGTTATGACGTTCCGAATGAAGAATTGATTTTAGACCCCCTGCACCACCCCCCGCTGAAAAATCCACCATGTCATTTTCAAGAGGAGTTTCTTATCTATCAATTTGCCAAATTTCATTGTAATCTATTAAGCGGTTTACGAGTTATAAGAATTTGAAAAAAAAAATTCAGGATTTCTATGGAAAGGTGTTTGAAAAAATTTTTGTACCAATTTGGTCACTTTTTTACGAATATTTTTGTATGTTCGAAGTTTATAGAAATTTTTTTTATACCATTTTAAAGAGTAACGCCTAATACACTTTGTTACCAAATTTCATTCAATTCGTGATAGTACTTTTTGCGTTATGACGTTCCGAATGAAGAATTGATTTTAGACCCCCTGCACCACCCCCCGCTGAAAAATCCACCATGTCATTTTCAAGAGGAGTTTCTAATCTATCAATTTGCCAAATTTCATTGTAATCTATTAAGCGGTTTACGAGTTATAAGAATTTGAAAAAAAAAAATTCAGGATTTCTATGGAAAGGTGTTTGAAAAAATTTATGTACCAATTTGGTCACTTTTTTACGAATATTTTTTTATGTTCGAAGTTTATAGAAATTTTTTTTATACCATTTTAAAGAGTAACGCCTAATACACTTTGTAACCAAATTTCATTCAATTCGTGATAGTACTTTTTGCGTTATGACGTTCCGAATGAAGAATTGATTTTAGACCCCCTGCACCACCCCCCGCTGAAAAATCCACCATGTCATTTTCAAGAGGAGTTTCTAATCTATCAATTTGCCAAATTTCATTGTAATCTATTAAGCGGTTTACGAGTTATAAGAATTTGAAAAAAAAAAAAAATTCAGGATTTCTATGGAAAGGTGTTTGAAAAAATTTATGTACCAATTTGGTCACTTTTTTATGAATATTTTTTTATGTTCGAAGTTTATAGAAATTTTTTTTATACTATTTTAAAGAGAAACGCCAAATACACTTTGTAACCAAATTTCATTCAATTCGTGATAGTACTTTTTGCGTTATGACGTTCCGAATGAAGAATTGATTTTAGACCCCCTGCACCACCCCCCGCTGAAAAATCCACCATGTCATTTTCAAGAGGAGTTTCTAATCTATCAATTTGCCAAATTTCATTGTAATCTATTAAGCGGTTTACGAGTTATAAGAATTTGAAAAAAAAAAATTCAGGATTTCTATGGAAAGGTGTTTGAAAAAATTTTTGTACCAATTTGGTCACTTTTTTACGAATATTTTTTTATGTTCGAAGTTTATAGAAATTTTTTTTATACCATTTTAAAGAGTAACGCCTAATACACTTTGTAACCAAATTTCATTCAATTCGTGATAGTACTTTTTGCGTTATGACGTTCCGAATGAAGAATTGATTTTAGACCCCCTGCACCACCCCCCGCTGAAAAATCCACCAAGTCATTTTCAAGAGGAGTTTCTAATCTATCAATTTGCCAAATTTCATTGTAATCTATTAAGCGGTTTACGAGTTATAAGAATTTGAAAAAAAAAAATTCAGGATTTCTATGGAAAGGTGTTTGAAAAAATTCTTGTACCAATTTGGTCACTTTTTTACGGATATTTTTTTATGTTCGAAGTTTATAGAAATTTGTTTTATACCATTTTAAAGAGTAACGCCTAATACACTTTGTAACCAAATTTCATTCAATTCGTGATAGTACTTTTTGCGTTATGACGTTCCGAATGAAGAATTGATTTTAGACCCCCTGCACCACCCCCCGCTGAAAAATCCACCATGTCATTTTCAAGAGGAGTGTCTAATCTATCAATTTGCCAAATTTCATTGTAATCTATTAAGCGGTTTACGAGTTATAAGAATTTGAAAAAAAAAAAAAAATTCAGGATTTCTATGGAAAGGTGTTTGAAAAAATTTATGTACCAATTTGGTCACTTTTTTACGAATATTTTTTTATGTTCGAAGTTTATAGAAATTTTTTTTATACCATTTTAAAGAGTAACGCCTAATACACTTTGTAACCAAATTTCATTCAATTCGTGATAGTACTTTTTGCGTTATGACGTTCCGAATGAATAATTGATTTTAGACCCCCTGCACCACCCCCCGCTGAAAAATCCACCATGTCATTTTCAAGAGGAGTTTCTAATCTATCAATTTGCCAAATTTCATTGTAATCTATTAAGCGGTTTACGAGTTATAAGAATTTGAAAAAAAAAAATTCAGGATTTCTATGGAAAGGTGTTTGAAAAAATTTTTGTACCAATTTGGTCACTTTTTTACGAATATTTTTTTATGTTCGAAGTTTATAGAAATTTTTTTTATACCATTTTAAAGAGTAACGCCTAATACACTTTGTAACCAAATTTCATTCAATTCGTGATAGTACTTTTTGCGTTATGACGTTCCGAATGAAGAATTGATTTTAGACCCCCTGCACCACCCCCCGCTGAAAAATCCACCATGTCATTTTCAAGAGGAGTTTCTAATCTATCAATTTGCCAAATTTCATTGTAATCTATTAAGCGGTTTACGAGTTATAAGAATTTGAAAAAAAAAAAATTCAGGATTTCTATGGAAAGGTGTTTGAAAAAATTTATGTACCAATTTGGTCACTTTTTTACGAATATTTTTTTATGTTCGAAGTTTATAGAAAATTTTTTTATACCATTTTAAAGAGTAACGCCTAATACACTTTGTAACCAAATTTCATTCAATTCGTGATAGTACTTTTTGCGTTATGACGTTCCGAATGAAGAATTGATTTTAGACCGCCTGCACCACCCCCCGCTGAAAAATCCACCATGTCATTTTCAAGAGGAGTTTCTAATCTATCAATTGGCCAAATTTCATTGTAATCTATTAAGCGGTTTACGAGTTATAAGAATTTGAAAAAAAAAAAAATTCAGGATTTCTATGGAAAGGTGTTTGAAAAAATTTATGTACCAATTTGGTCACTTTTTTACGAATATTTTTTTATGTTCGAAGTTTATAGAAATTTTTTTTATACCATTTTAAAGAGTAACGCCTAATACACTTTGTAACCAAATTTCATTCAATTCGTGATAGTACTTTTTGCGTTATGACGTTCCGAATGAAGAATTGATTTTAGACCCCCTGCACCACCCCCCGCTGAAAAATCCACCATGTCATTTTCAAGAGGAGTTTCTAATCTATCAATTTGCCAAATTTCATTGTAATCTATTAAGCGGTTTACGAGTTATAAGAATTTGAAAAAAAAAAATTCAGGATTTCTATGGAAAGGTGTTTGAAAAAATTTATGTACCAATTTGGTCACTTTTTTACGAATATTTTTTTATGTTCGAAGTTTATAGAAATTTTTTTTATACCATTTTAAAGAGTAACGCCTAATACACTTTGTAACCAAATTTCATTCAATTCGTGATAGTACTTTTTGCGTTATGACGTTCCGAATGAAGAATTGATTTTAGACCCCCTGCACCACCCCCCGCTGAAAAATCCACCATGTCATTTTCAAGAGGAGTTTCTAATCTATCAATTTGCCAAATTTCATTGTAATCTATTAAGCGGTTTACGAGTTATAAGAATTTGAAAAAAAAATTCAGGATTTCTATGGAAAGGTGTTTGAAAAAATTTATGTACCAATTTGGTCACTTTTTTACGATTATTTTTTTATGTTCGAAGTTTATAGAAATTTTTTTTATACCATTTTAAAGAGTAACGCCTAATACACTTTGTAACCAAATTTCATTCAATTCGTGATAGTACTTTTTGCGTTATGACGTTCCGAATGAAGAATTGATTTTAGACCCCCTGCACCACCCCCCGCTGAAAAATCCACCATGTCATTTTCAAGAGGAGTTTCTAATCTATCAATTTGCCAAATTTCATTGTAATCTATTAAGCGGTTTACGAGTTATAAGAATTTGAAAAAAAAAATTCAGGATTTCTATGGAAAGGTGTTTGAAAAAATGTTTGTACCAATTTGGTCACTTTTTTACGAATATTTTTTTATGTTCGAAGTTTATAGAAATTTTTTTTATACCATTTTAAAGAGTAACGCCTAATACACTTTGTAACCAAATTTCATTCAATTCGTGATAGTACTTTTTGCGTTATGACGTTCCGAATGAAGAATTGATTTTAGACCCCCTGCACCACCCCCCGCTGAAAAATCCACCATGTCATTTTCAAGAGGAGTTTCTAATCTATCAATTTGCCAAATTTCATTGTAATCTATTAAGCGGTTTACGAGTTATAAGAATTTGAAAAAAAAATTCAGGATTTCTATGGAAAGGTGTTTGAAAAAATTTTTGTACCAATTTGGTCACTTTTTTACGAATATTTTTTTATGTTCGAAGTTTATAGAAATTTTTTTTATACCATTTTAAAGAGTAACGCCTAATACACTTTGTAACCAAATTTCATTCAATTCGTGATAGTACTTTTTGCGTTATGACGTTCCGAATGAAGAATTGATTTTAGACCCCCTGCACCACCCCCCGCTGAAAAATCCACCATGTCATTTTCAAGAGGAGTTTCTTATCTATCAATTTGCCAAATTTCATTGTAATCTATTAAGCGGTTTACGAGTTATAAGAATTTGAAAAAAAAAAAAAATTCAGGATTTCTATGGAAAGGTGTTTGAAAAAATTTATGTACCAATTTGGTCACTTTTTTACGAATATTTTTTTATGTTCGAAGTTTATAGAAATTTTTTTTATACCATTTTAAAGAGTAACGCCTAATACACTTTGTAACCAAATTTAATTCAATTCGTGATAGTACTTTTTGCGTTATGACGTTCCGAATGAAGAATTGATTTTAGACCCCCTGCACCACCCCCCGCTGAAAAATCCACCATGTCATTTTCAAGAGGAGGTTCTAATCTATCAATTTGCCAAATTTCATTGTAATCTATTAAGCGGTTTACGAGTTATAAGAATTTGAAAAAAAAAAAATTCAGGATTTCTATGGAAAGGTGTTTGAAAAAATTTTTGTACCAATTTGGTCACTTTTTTACGAATATTTTTTTATGTTCGAAGTTTATAGAAATTTTTTTATGTTCGAAGTTTATAGAAATTTTGTTTATACTATTTTAAAGAGAAACGCCAAATACACTTTGTAACCAAATTTCATTCAATTCGTGATAGTACTTTTTGCGTTATGACGTTCCGAATGAAGAATTGATTTTAGACCCCCTGCACCACCCCCCGCTGAAAAATCCACCATGTCATTTTCAAGAGGAGTTTCTAATCTATCAATTTGCCAAATTTCATTGTAATCTATTAAGCGGTTTACGAGTTATAAGAATTTGAAAAAAAAAATTCAGGATTTCTATGGAAAGGTGTTTGAAAAAATTTTTGTACCAATTTGGTCACTTTTTTACGAATATTTTTTTATGTTCGAAGTTTATAGAAATTTTTTTTATACCATTTTAAAGAGTAACGCCTAATACACTTTGTAACCAAATTTCATTCAATTCGTGATAGTACTTTTTGCGTTATGACGTTCCGAATGAAGAATTGATTTTAGACCCCCTGCACCACCCCCCGCTGAAAAATCCACCATGTCATTTTCAAGAGGAGTTTCTAATCTATCAATTTGCCAAATTTCATTGTAATCTATTAAGCGGTTTACGAGTTATAAGAATTTGAAAAAAAAAAATTCAGGATTTCTATGGAAAGGTGTTTGAAAAAATTTTTGTACCAATTTGGTCACTTTTTTAAGAATATTTTTTTATGTTCGAAGTTTATAGAAATTTTTTTTATACCATTTTAAAGAGTAACGCCTAATACACTTTGTAACCAAATTTCATTCAATTCGTGATAGTACTTTTTGCGTTATGACGTTCCGAATGAAGAATTGATTTTAGACCCCCTGCACCACCCCCCGCTGAAAAATCCACCATGTCATTTTCAAGAGGAGTTTCTAATCTATCAATTTGCCAAATTTCATTGTAATCTATTAAGCGGTTTACGAGTTATAAGAATTTGAAAAAAAAAAAAATTCAGGATTTCTATGGAAAGGTGTTTGAAAAAATTTATGTACCAATTTGGTCACTTTTTTACGAATATTTTTTTATGTTCGAAGTTTATAGAAATTTTGTTCATACCATTTTAAAGAGTAACGCCTAATACACTTTGTAACCAAATTTCATTCAATTCGTGATAGTACTTTTTGCGTTATGACGTTCCGAATGAAGAATTGATTTTAGACCCCCTGCACCACCCCCCGCTGAAAAATCCACCATGTCATTTTCAAGAGGAGGTTCTAATCTATCAATTTGCCAAATTTCATTGTAATCTATTAAGCGGTTTACGAGTTATAAGAATTTGAAAAAAAAAAAATTCAGGATTTCTATGGAAAGGTGTTTGAAAAAATTTATGTACCAATTTGGTCACTTTTTTACGAATATTTTTTTATGTTCGAAGTTTATAGAAATTTTTTTTATACCATTTTAAAGAGTAACGCCTAATACACTTTGTAACCAAATTTCATTCAATTCGTGATAGTACTTTTTGCGTTATGACGTTCCGAATGAAGAATTGATTTTAGACCCCCTGCACCACCCCCCGCTGAAAAATCCACCATGTCATTTTCAAGAGGAGTTTCTAATCTATCAATTTGCCAAATTTCATTGTAATCTATTAAGCGGTTTACGAGTTATAAGAATTTGAAAAAAAAAAAAAATTCAGGATTTCTATGGAAAGGTGTTTGAAAAAATTTAGGTACCAATTTGGTCACTTTTTTACGAATATTTTTTTATGTTCGAAGTTTATAGAAATTTTTTTATACCATTTTAAAGAGTAACGCCTAATACACTTTGTAACCAAATTTCATTCAATTCGTGATAGTACTTTTTGCGTTATGACGTTCCGAATGAAGAATTGATTTTAGACCCCCTGCACCACCCCCCGCTGAAAAATCCACCATGTCATTTTCAAGAGGAGTTTCTAATCTATCAATTTGCCAAATTTCATTGTAATCTATTAAGCGGTTTACGAGTTATAAGAATTTGAAAAAAAAAAAAAATTCAGGATTTCTATGGAAAGGTGTTTGAAAAAATTTATGTACCAATTTGGTCACTTTTTTACGAATATTTTTTTATGTTCGAAGTTTATAGAAATTTTTTTTATACCATTTTAAAGAGTAACGCCTAATACACTTTGTAACCAAATTTCATTCAATTCGTGATAGTACTTTTTGCGTTATGACGTTCCGAATGAAGAATTGATTTTAGACCCCCTGCACCACCCCCCGCTGAAAAATCCACCATGTCATTTTCAAGAGGAGTTTCTAATCTATCAATTTGCCAAATTTCATTGTAATCTATTAAGCGGTTTACGAGTTATAAGAATTTGAAAAAAAAAAAATTCAGGATTTCTATGGAAAGGTGTTTGAAAAAATTTATGTACCAATTTGGTCACTTTTTTACGAATATTTTTTTATGTTCGAAGTTTATAAAATTTTTTTTTATACCATTTTAAAGAGTAACGCCTAATACACTTTGTAACCAAATTTCATTCAATTCGTGATAGTACTTTTTGCGTTATGACGTTCCGAATGAAGAATTGATTTTAGACCCCCTGCACCACCCCCCGCTGAAAAATCCACCATGTCATTTTCAAGAGGAGTTTCTAATCTATCAATTTGCCAAATTTCATTGTAATCTATTAAGCGGTTTACGAGTTATAAGAATTTGAAAAAAAAAAATTCAGGATTTCTATGGAAAGGTGTTTGAAAAAATTTATGTACCAATTTGGTCACTTTTTTACGAATATTTTTTTATGTTCGAAGTTTATAGAAATTTTGTTTATACTATTTTAAAGAGAAACGCCAAATACACTTTGTAACCAAATTTCATTCAATTCGTGATAGTACTTTTTGCGTTATGACGTTCCGAATGAAGAATTGATTTTAGACCCCCTGCACCACCCCCCGCTGAAAAATCCACCATGTCATTTTCAAGAGGAGTTTCTAATCTATCAATTTGCCAAATTTCATTGTAATCTATTAAGCGGTTTACGAGTTATAAGAATTTGAAAAAAAAAAATTCAGGATTTCTATGGAAAGGTGTTTGAAAAAATTTATGTACCAATTTGGTCACTTTTTTATGAATATTTTTTTATGTTCGAAGTTTATAGAAATTTTTTTTATACTATTTTAAAGAGAAACGCCAAATACACTTTGTAACCAAATTTCATTCAATTCGTGATAGTACTTTTTGCGTTATGACGTTCCGAATGAAGAATTGATTTTAGACCCCCTGCACCACCCCCCGCTGAAAAATCCACCATGTCATTTTCAAGAGGAGTTTCTAATCTATCAATTTGCCAAATTTCATTGTAATCTATTAAGCGGTTTACGAGTTATAAGAATTTGAAAAAAAAAAAATTCAGGATTTCTATGGAAAGGTGTTTGAAAAAATTTTTGTACCAATTTGGTCACTTTTTTACGAATATTTTTTTATGTTCGAAGTTTATAGAAATTTTTTTTATACCATTTTAAAGAGTAACGCCTAATACACTTTGTAACCAAATTTCATTCAATTCGTGATAGTACTTTTTGCGTTATGACGTTCCGAATGAAGAATTTATTTTAGACCCCCTGCACCACCCCCCGCTGAAAAATCCACCATGTCATTTTCAAGAGGAGTTTCTAATCTATCAATTTGCCAAATTTCATTGTAATCTATTAAGCGGTTTACGAGTTATAAGAATTTGAAAAAAAAAATTCAGGATTTCTATGGAAAGGTGTTTGAAAAAATTTTTGTACCAATTTGGTCACTTTTTTACGAATATTTTTTTATGTTCGAAGTTTATAGAAATTTTTTTATACCATTTTAAAGAGTAACGCCTAATACACTTTGTAACCAAATTTCATTCAATTCGTGATAGTACTTTTTGCGTTATGACGTTCCGAATGAAGAATTGATTTTAGACCCCCTGCACCACCCCCCGCTGAAAAATCCACCATGTCATTTTCAAGAGGAGTTTCTAATCTATCAATTTGCCAAATTTCATTGTAATCTATTAAGCGGTTTACGAGTTATAAGAATTTGAAAAAAAAAAAAATTCAGGATTTCTATGGAAAGGTGTTTGAAAAAATTTATGTACCAATTTGGTCACTTTTTTACGAATATTTTTTTATGTTCGAAGTTTATAGAAATTTTTTTATACCATTTTAAAGAGTAACGCCTAATACACTTTGTAACCAAATTTCATTCAATTCGTGATAGTACTTTTTGCGTTATGACGTTCCGAATGAAGAATTGATTTTAGACCCCCTGCACCACCCCCCGCTGAAAAATCCACCATGTCATTTTCAAGAGGAGTTTCTAATCTATCAATTTGCCAAATTTCATTGTAATCTATTAAGCGGTTTACGAGTTATAAGAATTTGAAAAAAAAAAAATTCAGGATTTCTATGGAAAGGTGTTTGAAAAAATTTATGTACCAATTTGGTCACTTTTTTACGAATATTTTTTTATGTTCGAAGTTTATAGAAATTTTTTTATACCATTTTAAAGAGTAACGCCTAATACACTTTGTAACCAAATTTCATTCAATTCGTGATAGTACTTTTTGCGTTATGACGTTCCGAATGAAGAATTGATTTTAGACCCCCTATACCACCACCCGCTGAAAAATCCACCATGTCATTTTCAAGAGGAGTTTCTAATCTATCAATTTGCCAAATTTCATTGTAATCTATTAAGCGGTTTACGAGTTATAAGAATTTGAAAAAAAAAATTCAGGATTTCTATGGAAAGGTGTTTGAAAAAATTTATGTACCAATTTGGTCACTTTTTTACGAATATTTTTTTATGTTCGAAGTTTATAGAAATTTTTTTTATTCCATTTTAAAGAGTAACGCCTAATACACTTTGTAACCAAATTTCATTCAATTCGTGATAGTACTTTTTGCGTTATGACGTTCCGAATGAAGAATTGATTTTAGACCCCCTGCACCACCCCCCGCTGAAAAATCCACCATGTCATTTTCAAGAGGAGTTTCTAATCTATCAATTTGCCAAATTTCATTGTAATCTATTAAGCGGTTTACGAGTTATAAGAATTTGAAAAAAAAAAATTCAGGATTTCTATGGAAAGGTGTTTGAAAAAATTTATGTACCAATTTGGTCACTTTTTTACGAATATTTTTTTATGTTCGAAGTTTATAGAAATTTTTTTTATACCATTTTAAAGAGTAACGCCTAATACACTTTGTAACCAAATTTCATTCAATTCGTGATAGTACTTTTTGCGTTATGACGTTCCGAATGAAGAATTGATTTTAGACCCCCTGCACCACCCCCCGCTGAAAAATCCACCATGTCATTTTCAAGAGGAGTTTCTAATCTATCAATTTGCCAAATTTCATTGTAATCTATTAAGCGGTTTACGAGTTATAAGAATTTGAAAAAAAAAAAAATTCAGGATTTCTATGGAAAGGTGTTTGAAAAAATTTATGTACCAATTTGGTCACTTTTTTACGAATATTTTTTTATGTTCGAAGTTTATAGAAATTTTTTTTATACCATTTTAAAGAGTAACGCCTAATACACTTTGTAACCAAATTTCATTCAATTCGTGATAGTACTTTTTGCGTTATGACGTTCCGAATGAAGAATTGATTTTAGACCCCCTGCACCACCCCCCGCTGAAAAATCCGCCATGTCATTTTCAAGAGGAGTTTCTAATCTATCAATTTGCCAAATTTCATTGTAATCTATTAAGCGGTTTACGAGTTATAAGAATTTGAAAAAAAAAAATTCAGGATTTCTATGGAAAGGTGTTTGAAAAAATTTATGTACCAATTTGGTCACTTTTTTACGAATATTTTTTTATGTTCGAAGTTTATAGAAATTTTGTTTATACTATTTTAAAGAGAAACGCCAAATACACTTTGTAACCAAATTTCATTCAATTCGTGATAGTACTTTTTGCGTTATGACGTTCCGAATGAAGAATTGATTTTAGACCCCCTGCACCACCCCCCGCTGAAAAATCCACCATGTCATTTTCAAGAGGAGTTTCTAATCTATTAATTTGCCAAATTTCATTGTAATCTATTAAGCGGTTTACGAGTTATAAGAATTTGAAAAAAAAAAATTCAGGATTTCTATGGAAAGGTGTTTGAAAAAATTTTTGTACCAATTTGGTCACTTTTTTACGAATATTTTTTTATGTTCGAAGTTTATAGAATTTTTTTTTATACCATTTTAAAGAGTAACGCCTAATACACTTTGTAACCAAATTTCATTCAATTCGTGATAGTACTTTTTGCGTTATGACGTTCCGAATGAAGAATTGATTTTAGACCCCCTGCACCACCCCCCGCTGAAAAATCCACCATGTCATTTTCAAGAGGAGTTTCTAATCTATCAATTTGCCAAATTTCATTGTAATCTATTAAGCGGTTTACGAGTTATAAGAATTTGAAAAAAAAAAAAATTCAGGATTTCTATGGAAAGGTGTTTGAAAAAATTTATGTACCAATTTGGTCACTTTTTTACGAATATTTTTTTTATGTTCGAAGTTTATAGAAATTTTTTTTATACCATTTTAAAGAGTAACGCCTAATACACTTTGTAACCAAATTTCATTCAATTCGTGATAGTACTTTTTGCGTTATGACGTTCCGAATGAAGAATTGATTTTAGACCCCCTGCACCACCCCCCGCTGAAAAATCCACCATGTCATTTTCAAGAGGAGTTTCTAATCTATCAATTTGCCAAATTTCATTGTAATCTATTAAGCGGTTTACGAGTTATAAGAATTTGAAAAAAAAAAAATTCAGGATTTCTATGGAAAGGTGTTTGAAAAAATTTATGTACCAATTTGGTCACTTTTTTACGAATATTTTTTTATGTTCGAAGTTTATAGAAATTTTTTTTATACCATTTTAAAGAGTAACGCCTAATACACTTTGTAACCAAATTTCATTCAATTCGTGATAGTACTTTTTGCGTTATGACGTTCCGAATGAAGAATTGATTTTAGACCCCCTGCACCACCCCCCGCTGAAAAATCCACCATGTCATTTTCAAGAGGAGTTTCTAATCTCTCAATTTGCCAAATTTCATTGTAATCTATTAAGCGGTTTACGAGTTATAAGAATTTGAAAAAAAAAAAATTCAGGATTTCTATGGAAAGGTGTTTGAAAAAATTTATGTACCAATTTGGTCACTTTTTTACGAATATTTTTTTATGTTCGAAGTTTATAGAAATTTTTTTTATACCATTTTAAAGAGTAACGCCTAATACACTTTGTAACCAAATTTCACAATTCGTGATAGTACTTTTTGCGTTATGACGTTCCGAATGAAGAATTGATTTTAGACCCCCTGCACCACCCCCCGCTGAAAAATCCACCATGTCATTTTCAAGAGGAGTTTCTAATCTATCAATTTGCCAAATTTCATTGTAATCTATTAAGCGGTTTACGAGTTATAAGAATTTGAAAAAAAAAAATTCAGGATTTCTATGGAAAGGTGTTTGAAAAAATTTATGTACCAATTTGGTCACTTTTTTACGAATATTTTTTTATGTTCGAAGTTTATAGAAATTTTTTTTATACCATTTTAAAGAGTAACGCCTAATACACTTTGTAACCAAATTTCATTCAATTCGTGATAGTACTTTTTGCGTTATGACGTTCCGAATGAAGAATTGATTTTAGACCCCCTGCACCACCCCCCGCTGAAAAATCCACCATGTCATTTTCAAGAGGAGTTTCTAATCTATCAATTTGCCAAATTTCATTGTAATCTATTAAGCGGTTTACGAGTTATAAGAATTTGAAAAAAAAAAATTCAGGATTTCTATGGAAAGGTGTTTGAAAAAATTTTTGTACCAATTTGGTCACTTTTTTACGAATATTTTTTTATGTTCGAAGTTTATAGAAATTTTGTTTATACTATTTTAAAGAGAAACGCCAAATACACTTTGTAACCAAATTTCATTCAATTCGTGATAGTACTTTTTGCGTTATGACGTTCCGAATGAAGAATTGATTTTAGACCCCCTGCACCACCCCCCGCTGAAAAATCCACCATGTCATTTTCAAGAGGAGTTTCTAATCTATCAATTTGCCAAATTTCATTGTAATCTATTAAGCGGTTTACGAGTTATAAGAATTTGAAAAAAAAAATTCAGGATTTCTATGGAAAGGTGTTTGAAAAAATTTTTGTACCAATTTGGTCACTTTTTTACGAATATTTTTTTATGTTCGAAGTTTATAGAAATTTTTTTTATACCATTTTAAAGAGTAACGCCTAATACACTTTGTAACCAAATTTCATTCAATTCGTGATAGTACTTTTTGCGTTATGACGTTCCGAATGAAGAATTGATTTTAGACCCCCTGCACCACCCCCCGCTGAAAAATCCACCATGTCATTTTCAAGAGGAGTTTCTAATCTATCAATTTGCCAAATTTCATTGTAATCTATTAAGCGGTTTACGAGTTATAAGAATTTGAAAAAAAAAAAATTCAGGATTTCTATGGAAAGGTGTTTGAAAAAATTTATGTACCAATTTGGTCACTTTTTTACGAATATTTTTTTATGTTCGAAGTTTATAGAAATTTTTTTTATACCATTTTAAAGAGTAACGCCTAATACACTTTGTAACCAAATTTCATTCAATTCGTGATAGTACTTTTTGCGTTATGACGTTCCGAATGAAGAATTGATTTTAGACCCCCTGCACCACCCCCCGCTGAAAAATCCACCATGTCATTTTCAAGAGGAGTTTCTAATCTATCAATTTGCCAAATTTCATTGTAATCTATTAAGCGGTTTACGAGTTATAAGAATTTGAAAAAAAAAAATTCAGGATTTCTATGGAAAGGTGTTTGAAAAAATTTATGTACCAATTTGGTCACTTTTTTACGAATATTTTTTTATGTTCGAAGTTTATAGAAATTTTTTTTATACCATTTTAAAGAGTATATACACTTTGTAACCAAATTTCATTCAATTCGTGATAGTACTTTTTGCGTTATGACGTTCCGAATGAAGAATTGATTTTAGACCCCCTGCACCACCCCCCGCTGAAAAATCCACCATGTCATTTTCAAGAGGAGTTTCTAATCTATCAATTTGCCAAATTTCATTGTAATCTATTAAGCGGTTTACGAGTTATAAGAATTTGAAAAAAAAAAATTCAGGATTTCTATGGAAAGGTGTTTGAAAAAATGTATGTACCAATTGGTCACTTTTTTACGAATATTTTTTTATGTTCGAAGTTTATAGAATTTTTTTTTATACCATTTTAAAGAGTAACGCCTAATACACTTTGTAACCAAATTTCATTCAATTCGTGATAGTACTTTTTGCGTTATGACGTTCCGAATGAAGAATTGATTTTAGACCCCCTGCACCACCCCCCGCTGAAAAATCCACCATGTCATTTTCAAGAGGAGTTTCTAATCTATCAATTTGCCAATTTCATTGTAATCTATTAAGCGGTTTACGAGTTATAAGAATTTGAAAAAAAAAATTCAGGATTTCTATGGAAAGGTGTTTGAAAAAATTTTTTGTACCAATTTGGTCACTTTTTTACGAATATTTTTTTATGTTCGAAGTTTATAGAAATTTTTTTTATACCATTTTAAAGAGTAACGCCTAATACACTTTGTAACCAAATTTCATTCAATTCGTGATAGTACTTTTTGCGTTATGACGTTCCGAATGAAGAATTGATTTTAGACCCCCTGCACCACCCCCCGCTGAAAAATCCACCATGTCATTTTCAAGAGGAGTTTCTAATCTATCAATTTGCCAAATTTCATTGTAATCTATTAAGCGGTTTACGAGTTATAAGAATTTGAAAAAAAAAAAAATTCAGGATTTCTATGGAAAGGTGTTTGAAAAAATTTATGTACCAATTTGGTCACTTTTTACGAATATTTTTTTATGTTCGAAGTTTATAGAAATTTTTTTTATACCATTTTAAAGAGTAACGCCTAATACACTTTGTAACCAAATTTCATTCAATTCGTGATAGTACTTTTTGCGTTATGACGTTCCGAATGAAGAATTGATTTTAGACCCCCTGCACCACCCCCCGCTGAAAAATCCACCATGTCATTTTCAAGAGGAGTTTCTAATCTATCAATTTGCCAAATTTCATTGTAATCTATTAAGCGGTTTACGAGTTATAAGAATTTGAAAAAAAAAAAATTCAGGATTTCTATGGAAAGGTGTTTGAAAAAATTTTTGTACCAATTTGGTCACTTTTTTACGAATATTTTTTTATGTTCGAAGTTTATAGAAATTTTTTTTATACCATTTTAAAGAGTAACGCCTAATACACTTTGTAACCAAATTTCATTCAATTCGTGATAGTACTTTTTGCGTTATGACGTTCCGAATGAAGAATTGATTTTAGACCCCCTGCACCACCCCCCCGCTGAAAAATCCACCATGTCATTTTCAAGAGGAGTTTCTAATCTATCAATTTGCCAAATTTCATTGTAATCTATTAAGCGGTTTACGAGTTATAAGAATTTGAAAAAAAAAAATTCAGGATTTCTATGGAAAGGTGTTTGAAAAAATTTATGTACCAATTTGGTCACTTTTTTACGAATATTTTTTTATGTTCGAAGTTTATAGAAATTTTTTTATACCATTTTAAAGAGTAACGCCTAATACACTTTGTAACCAAATTTCATTCAATTCGTGATAGTACTTTTTGCGTTATGACGTTCCGAATGAAGAATTGATTTTAGACCCCCTGCACCACCCCCCCGCTGAAAAATCCACCATGTCATTTTCAAGAGGAGTTTCTAATCTATCAATTTGCCAAATTTCATTGTAATCTATTAAGCGGTTTACGAGTTATAAGAATTTGAAAAAAAAAAATTCAGGATTTCTATGGAAAGGTGTTTGAAAAAATTTATGTACCAATTTGGTCACTTTTTTACGAATATTTTTTTATGTTCGAAGTTTATAGAAATTTTTTTTATACCATTTTAAAGAGTAACGCCTAATACACTTTGTAACCAAATTTCATTCAATTCGTGATAGTACTTTTTGCGTTATGACGTTCCGAATGAAGAATTGATTTTAGACCCCCTGCACCACCCCCCGCAGAAAAATCCACCGTGTCATTTTTCAAGAGGAGTTTCTAATCTATCAATTTGCCAAATTTCATTGTAATCTATTAAGCGGTTTACGAGTCTATAAGAATTTGAAAAAAAAAAAATTCAGGATTTCTATGGAAAGGTGTTTGAAAAAATTTATGTACCAATTTGGTCACTTTTTTACGAATATTTTTTTATGTTCGAAGTTTATAGAAATTTTTTTTATACCATTTTAAAGAGTAACGCCTAATACACTTTGTAACCAAATTTCATTCAATTCGTGATAGTACTTTTTGCGTTATGACGTTCCGAATGAAGAATTGATTTTAGACCCCCTGCACCACCCCCCGCTGAAAAATCCACCATGTCATTTTCAAGAGGAGTTTCTAATCTTTCAATTTGCCAAATTTCATTGTAATCTATTAAGCGGTTTACGAGTTATAAGAATTTGAAAAAAAAAAAATTCAGGATTTCTATGGAAAGGTGTTTGAAAAAATTTATGTACCAATTTGGTCATTTTTTTATGTTCGAAGTTTATAGAAATTTTTTTTATACCATTTTAAAGAGTAACGCCTAATACACTTTGTAACCAAATTTCATTCAATTCGTGATAGTACTTTTTGCGTTATGACGTTCCGAATGAAGAATTGATTTTAGACCCCCTGCACCACCCCCCGCTGAAAAATCCACCATGTCATTTTCAAGAGGAGTTTCTAATCTATCAATTTGCCAAATTTCATTGTAATCTATTAAGCGGTTTACGAGTTATAAGAATTTGAAAAAAAAAAAATTCAGGATTTCTATGGAAAGGTGTTTGAAAAAATTTATGTACCAATTTGGTCACTTTTTTACGAATATTTTTTTATGTTCGAAGTTTATAGAAATTTTGTTTATACTATTTTAAAGAGAAACGCCAAATACACTTTGTAACCAAATTTCATTCAATTCGTGATAGTACTTTTTGCGTTATGACGTTCCGAATGAAGAATTGATTTTAGACCCCCTGCACCACCCCCCGCTGAAAAATCCACCATGTCATTTTCAAGAGGAGTTTCTAATCTATCAATTTGCCAAATTTCATTGTAATCTATTAAGCGGTTTACGAGTTATAAGAATTTGAAAAAAAAAAATTCAGGATTTCTATGGAAAGGTGTTTGAAAAAATGTTTGTACCAATTTGGTCACTTTTTTACGAATATTTTTTTATGTTCGAAGTTTATAGAAATTTTTTTTATACCATTTTAAAGAGTAACGCCTAATACACTTTGTAACCAAATTTCATTCAATTCGTGATAGTACTTTTTGCGTTATGACGTTCCGAATGAAGAATTGATTTTAGACCCCCTGCACCACCCCCCGCTGAAAAATCCACCATGTCATTTTCAAGAGGAGTTTCTAATCTATCAATTTGCCAAATTTCATTGTAATCTATTAAGCGGTTTACGAGTTATAAGAATTTGAAAAAAAAAAATTCAGGATTTCTATGGAAAGGTGTTTGAAAAAATTTATGTACCAATTTGGTCACTTTTTTACGAATATTTTTTTATGTTCGAAGTTTATAGAAATTTTTTTTATACCATTTTAAAGAGTAACGCCTAATACACTTTGTAACCAAATTTCATTCAATTCGTGATAGTACTTTTTGCGTTATGACGTTCCGAATGAAGAATTGATTTTTAGACCCCCTGCACCACCCCCCGCTGAAAAATCCACCATGTCATTTTCAAGAGGAGTTTCTAATCTCTCAATTTGCCAAATTTCATTGTAATCTATTAAGCGGTTTACGAGTTATAAGAATTTGAAAAAAAAAAAATTCAGGATTTCTATGGAAAGGTGTTTGAAAAAATTTATGTACCAATTTGGTCACTTTTTTACGAATATTTTTTTTATGTTCGAAGTTTATAGAAATTTTTTTTATACCATTTTAAAGAGTAACGCCTAATACACTTTGTAACCAAATTTCATTCAATTCGTGATAGTACTTTTTGCGTTATGACGTTCCGAATGAAGAATTGATTTTAGACCCCCTGCCACCACCCCCCGCTGAAAAATCCACCATGTCATTTTCAAGAGGAGTTTCTAATCTATCAATTTGCCAAATTTCATTGTAATCTATTAAGCGGTTTACGAGTTATAAGAATTTGAAAAAAAAAAATTCAGGATTTCTATGGAAAGGTGTTTGAAAAAATTTATGTACCAATTTGGTCACTTTTTTACGAATATTTTTTTATGTTCGAAGTTTATAGAAATTTTTTTTATACCATTTTAAAGAGTAACGCCTAATACACTTTGTAACCAAATTTCATTCAATTCGTGATAGTACTTTTTGCGTTATGACGTTCCGAATGAAGAATTGATTTTAGACCCCCTGCACCACCCCCCGCTGAAAAATCAACCATGTCATTTTCAAGAGGAGTTTCTAATCTATCAATTTGCCAAATTTCATTGTAATCTATTAAGCGGTTTACGAGTTATAAGAATTTGAAAAAAAAAAAATTCAGGATTTCTATGGAAAGGTGTTTGAAAAAATGTATGTACCAATTTGGTCACTTTTTTACGAATATTTTTTTATGTTCGAAGTTTATAGAAAGTTTGTTTATACTATTTTAAAGAGAAACGCCAAATACACTTTGTAACCAAATTTCATTCAATTCGTGATAGTACTTTTTGCGTTATGACGTTCCGAATGAATAATTGATTTTAGACCCCCTGCACCACCCCCCGCTGAAAAATCCACCATGTCATTTTCAAGAGGAGTTTCTAATCTATCAATTTGCCAAATTTCATTGTAATCTATTAAGCGGTTTACGAGTTATAAGAATTTGAAAAAAAAAAATTCAGGATTTCTATGGAAAGGTGTTTGAAAAAATTTTTGTACCAATTTGGTCACTTTTTTTACGAATATTTTTTTATGTTCGAAGTTTATAGAAATTTTTTTTATACCATTTTAAAGAGTAACGCCTAATACACTTTGTAACCAAATTTCATTCAATTCGTGATAGTACTTTTTGCGTTATGACGTTCCGAATGAAGAATTGATTTTAGACCCCCTGCACCACCCCCCGCTGAAAAATCCACCATGTCATTTTCAAGAGGAGTTTCTAATCTATCAATTTGCCAAATTTCATTGTAATCTATTAAGCGGTTTACGAGTTATAAGAATTTGAAAAAAAAAAATTCAGGATTTCTATGGAAAGGTGTCTGAAAAAATTTATGTACCAATTTGGTCACTTTTTTACGAATATTTTTTTATGTTCGAAGTTTATAGAAATTTTGTTTATACCATTTTAAAGAGTAACGCCTAATACACTTTGTAACCAAATTTCATTCAATTCGTGATAGTTCTTTTTGCGTTATGACGTTCCGAATGAAGAATTGATTTTAGACCCCCTGCACCACCCCCCGCTGAAAAATCCACCATGTCATTTTCAAGAGGAGTTTCTAATCTATCAATTTGCCAAATTTCATTGTAATCTATTAAGCGGTTTACGAGTTATAAGAATTTGAAAAAAAAAAATTCAGGATTTCTATGGAAAGGTGTTTGAAAAAATTTATGTACCAATTTGGTCACTTTTTTACGAATATTTTTTTATGTTCGAAGTTTATAGAAATTTTTTTTATACCATTTTAAAGAGTAACGCCTAATACACTTTGTAACCAAATTTCATTCAATTCGTGATAGTACTTTTTGCGTTATGACGTTCCGAATGAAGAATTGATTTTAGACCCCCTGCACCACCCCCCGCTGAAAAATCCACCATGTCATTTTCAAGAGGAGTTTCTAATCTATCAATTTAGCAAATTTCATTGTAATCTATTAAGCGGTTTACGAGTTATAAGAATTTGAAAAAAAAAATTCAGGATTTCTATGGAAAGGTGTTTGAATAAATTTATGTACCAATTTGGTCACTTTTTTACGAATATTTTTTTATGTTCGAAGTTTATAGAAATTTTTTTTATACCATTTTAAAGAGTAACGCCTAATACACTTTGTAACCAAATTTCATTCAATTCGTGATAGTACTTTTTGCGTTATGACGTTCCGAATGAAGAATTGATTTTAGACCCCCTGCACCACCCCCCGCTGAAAAATCCACCATGTCATTTTCAAGAGGAGTTTCTAATCTATCAATTTGCCAAATTTCATTGTAATCTATTAAGCGGTTTACGAGTTATAAGAATTTGAAAAAAAAAAATTCAGGATTTCTATGGAAAGGTGTTTGAAAAAATTTATGTACCAATTTGGTCACTTTTTTACGAATATTTTTTTATGTTCGAAGTTTATAGAAATTTTTTTTATACCATTTTAAAGAGTAACGCCTAATACACTTTGTAACCAAATTTCATTCAATTCGTGATAGTACTTTTTGCGTTATGACGTTCCGAATGAAGAATTGATTTTAGACCCCCTGCACCACCCCCCGCTGAAAAATCCACCATGTCATTTTCAAGAGGAGTTTCTAATCTATCAATTTGCCAAATTTCATTGTAATCTATTAAGCGGTTTACGAGTTATAAGAATTTGAAAAAAAAAAAAATTCAGGATTTCTATGGAAAGGTGTTTGAAAAAATTTATGTACCAATTTGGTCACTTTTTTACGAATATTGTTTTATGTTCGAAGTTTATAGAAATTTTTTTTATACCATTTTAAAGAGTAACGCCTAATACACTTTGTAACCAAATTTCATTCAATTCGTGATAGTACTTTTTGCGTTATGACGTTCCGAATGAAGAATTGATTTTAGACCCCCTGCACCACCCCCCGCTGAAAAATCCACCATGTCATTTTCAAGAGGAGTTTCTAATCTATCAATTTGCCAAATTTCATTGTAATCTATTAAGCGGTTTACGAGTTATAAGAATTTGAAAAAAAAAAATTTAGGATTTCTATGGAAAGGTGTTTGAAAAAATTTATGTACCAATTTGGTCACTTTTTTACGAATATTTTTTTATGTTCGAAGTTTATAGAAATTTTTTTTATACCATTTTAAAGAGTAACGCCTAATACACTTTGTAACCAAATTTCATTCAATTCGTGATAGTACTTTTTGCGTTATGACGTTCCGAATGAAGAATTGATTTTAGACCCCCTGCACCACCCCCCGCTGAAAAATCCACCATGTCATTTTCAAGAGGAGTTTCTAATCTATCAATTTGCCAAATTTCATTGTAATCTATTAAGCGGTTTACGAGTTATAAGAATTTGAAAAAAAAAAAATTCAGGATTTCTATGGAAAGGTGTTTGAAAAAATTTATGTACCAATTTTGGTCACTTTTTTACGAATATTTTTTTATGTTCGAAGTTTATAGAAATTTTTTTTATACCATTTTAAAGAGTAACGCCTAATACACTTTGTAACCAAATTTCATTCAATTCGTGATAGTACTTTTTGCGTTATGACGTTCCGAATGAAGAATTGATTTTAGACCCCCTGCACCACCCCCCGCTGAAAAATCCACCATGTCATTTTCAAGAGGAGTTTCTAATCTATCAATTTGCCAAATTTCATTGTAATCTATTAAGCGGTTTACGAGTTATAAGAATTTGAAAAAAAAAAAAATTCAGGATTTCTATGGAAAGGTGTTTGAAAAAATTTATGTACCAATTTGGTCACTTTTTTACGAATATTTTTTTATGTTCGAAGTTTATAGAAATTTTTTTTATACCATTTAAAGAGTAACGCCTAATACACTTTGTAACCAAATTTCATTCAATTCGTGATAGTACTTTTTGCGTTATGACGTTCCGAATGAAGAATTGATTTTAGACCCCCTGCACCACCCCCCGCTGAAAAATCCACCATGTCATTTTCAAGAGGAGTTTCTAATCTATCAATTTGCAAATTTTAATTTTAATCTATTAAGCGGTTTACGAGTTATAAGAATTTGAAAAAAAAAAAAATTCAGGATTTCTATGGAAAGGTGTTTGAAAAAATTTATGTACCAATTTGGTCACTTTTTTACGAATATTTTTTTATGTTCGAAGTTTATAGAAATTTTTTTTATACCATTTTAAAGAGTAACGCCTAATACACTTTGTAACCAAATTTCATTCAATTCGTGATAGTACTTTTTGCGTTATGACGTTCCGAATGAAGAATTGATTTTAGACCCCCTGCACCACCCCCCGCTGAAAAATCCACCATGTCATTTTCAAGAGGAGTTTCTAATCTATCAATTTGCCAAATTTCATTGTAATCTATTAAGCGGTTTACGAGTTATAAGAATTTGAAAAAAAAAAAATTCAGGATTTCTATGGAAAGGTGTTTGAAAAAATTTATGTACCAATTTGGTCACTTTTTTACGAATATTTTTTTATGTTCGAAGTTTATAGAAATTTTTTTTATACCATTTTAAAGAGTAACGCCTAATACACTTTGTTACCAAATTTCATTCAATTCGTGATAGTACTTTTTGCGTTATGACGTTCCGAATGAAGAATTGATTTTAGACCCCCTGCACCAACCCCCGCTGAAAAATCCACCATGTCATTTTCAAGAGGAGTTTCTAATCTATCAATTTGCCAAATTTCATTGTAATCTATTAAGCGGTTTACGAGTTATAAGAATTTGAAAAAAAAAAAATTCAGGATTTCTATGGAAAGGTGTTTGAAAAAATTTATGTACCAATTTGGTCACTTTTTTACGAATATTTTTTTATGTTCGAAGTTTATAGAAATTTTTTTTATAACATTTTAAAGAGTAACGCCTAATACACTTTGTAACCAAATTTCATTCAATTCGTGATAGTACTTTTTGCGTTATGACGTTCCGAATGAAGAATTGATTTTAGACCCCCTGCACCACCCCCCGCTGAAAAATCCACCATGTCATTTTCAAGAGGAGTTTCTAATCTATCAATTTGCCAAATTTCATTGTAATCTATTAAGCGGTTTACGAGTTATAAGAATTTGAAAAAAAAAAAATTCAGGATTTCTATGGAAAGGTGTTTGAAAAAATTTATGTACCAATTTGGTCACTTTTTTACGAATATTTTTTTATGTTCGAAGTTTATAGAAATTTTTTTTATACCATTTTAAAGAGTAACGCCTAATACACTTTGTAACCAAATTTCATTCAATTCGTGATAGTACTTTTTGCGTTATGACGTTCCGAATGAAGAATTGATTTTAGACCCCCTGCACCACCCCCCGCTGAAAAATCCACCATGTCATTTTCAAGAGGAGTTTCTAATCTATCAATTTGCCAAATTTCATTGTAATCTATTAAGCGGTTTACGAGTTATAAGAATTTGAAAAAAAAAAAATTCAGGATTTCTATGGAAAGGTGTTTGAAAAAATTTATGTACCAATTTGGTCACTTTTTTACGAATATTTTTTTATGTTCGAAGTTTATAGAAATTTTTTTTATACCATTTTAAAGAGTAACGCCTAATACACTTTGTAACCAAATTTCATTCAATTCGTGATAGTACTTTTTGCGTTATGACGTTCCGAATGAAGAATTGATTTTAGACCCCCTGCACCACCCCCCGCTGAAAAATCCACCATGTCATTTTCAAGAGGAGTTTCTAATCTATCAATTTGCCAAATTTCATTGTAATCTATTAAGCGGTTTACGAGTTATAAGAATTTGAAAAAAAAAATTCAGGATTTCTATGGAAAGGTGTTTGAAAAAATTTTTGTACCAATTTGGTCACTTTTTTACGAATATTTTTTTATGTTCGAAGTTTATAGAAAATTTTTTTATACCATTTTAAAGAGTAACGCCTAATACACTTTGTAACCAAATTTCATTCAATTCGTGATAGTACTTTTTGCGTTATGACGTTCCGAATGAAGAATTGATTTTTATAGAAATTTTTTTTATACCATTTTAAAGAGTAACGCCTAATACACTTTGTAACCAAATTTCATTCAATTCGTGATAGTACTTTTTGCGTTATGACGTTCCGAATGAAGAATTGATTTTAGACCCCCTGCACCACCCCCCGCTGAAAAATCCACCATGTCATTTTCAAGAGGAGTTTCTAATCTATCAATTTGCCAAATTTCATTGTAATCTATTAAGCGGTTTACGAGTTATAAGAATTTGAAAAAAAAAAAATTCAGGATTTCTATGGAAAGGTGTTTGAAAAAATTTATGTACCAATTTGGTCACTTTTTTACGAATATTTTTTTATGTTCGAAGTTTATAGAAATTTTTTTTATACCATTTTAAAGAGTAACGCCTAATACACTTTGTAACCAAATTTCATTCAATTCGTGATAGTACTTTTTGCGTTATGACGTTCCGAATGAAGAATTGATTTTAGACCCCCTGCACCACCCCCCGCTGAAAAATCCACCATGTCATTTTCAAGAGGAGTTTCTAATCTATCAATTTGCCAAATTTCATTGTAATCTATTAAGCGGTTTACGAGTTATAAGAATTTGAAAAAAAAAAAAAATTCAGGATTTCTATGGAAAGGTGTTTGAAAAAATTTATGTACCAATTTGGTCACTTTTTTACGAATATTTTTTTATGTTCGAAGTTTATAGAAATTTTTTTTATACCATTTTAAAGAGTAACGCCTAATACACTTTGTAACCAAATTTCATTCAATTCGTGATAGTACTTTTTGCGTTATGACGTTCCGAATGAAGAATTGATTTTAGACCCCCTGCACCACCCCCCGCTGAAAAATCCACCATGTCATTTTCAAGAGGAGTTTCTAATCTATCAATTTGCCAAATTTCATTGTAATCTATTAAGCGGTTTACGAGTTATAAGAATTTGAAAAAAAAAAAAATTCAGGATTTCTATGGAAAGGTGTTTGAAAAAATTTATGTACCAATTTGGTCACTTTTTTGCGAATATTTTTTTATGTTCGAAGTTTATAGAAATTTTTTTTATACCATTTTAAAGAGTAACGCCTAATACACTTTGTAACCAAATTTCATTCAATTCGTGATAGTACTTTTTGCGTTATGACGTTCCGAATGAAGAATTGATTTTAGACCCCCTGCACCACCCCCCGCTGAAAAATCCACCATGTCATTTTCAAGAGGAGTTTCTAATCTATCAATTTGCCAAATTTCATTGTAATCTATTAAGCGGTTTACGAGTTATAAGAATTTGAAAAAAAAAAAAATTCAGGATTTCTATGGAAAGGTGTTTTAAAAAATTTATGTACCAATTTGGTCACTTTTTTACGAACATTTTTTTATGTTCGAAGTTTATAGAAATTTTTTTTATACCATTTTAAAGAGTAACGCCTAATACACTTTGTAACCAAATTTCATTCAATTCGTGATAGTACTTTTTGCGTTATGACGTTCCGAATGAAGAATTGATTTTAGACCCCCTGCACCACCCCCCGCTGAAAAATCCACCATGTCATTTTCAAGAGGAGTTTCTAATCTATCAATTTGCCAAATTTCATTGTAATCTATTAAGCGGTTTACGAGTTATAAGAATTTGAAAAAAAAAAAAATTCAGGATTTCTATGGAAAGGTGTTTGAAAAAATTTATGTACCAATTTGGTCACTTTTTTACGAATATTTTTTTATGTTCGAAGTTTATAGA